>CAUYQG010220859.1:0-18896 GCA_963574415.1 Tarsius wallacei
GCCCGGCTAATTTTTTTGATTTATTGTAGAGATGAGGTTTCGCCTGCCCAGGCGGGTCTCGAACCCGCGGGCTCAGGCAATCCACTCACCTCAGCCTCCCAAGGCGCGGGATTACAGGCTGAGCCACCGAGCCCGGCAGAACCATCACTTCTAATGTACTAGGTCTGATCTGTGGTCACTGAGCAACTGAATAATAGGGTTTTTCTTCTCAGCATCCCTGGGGATGTTCCCTCACTGGCAAAGAGAGGTGGTGGAATGAGTATTCCCCCTAAATCCCTCATGGCTGTGATCTGTGTCTATTTCTACTTCCTTCTGGTAGACTGTGTAATTCCGTGGCCTGTGGCTTATCTGTCCCCACTCCCTAGACCTTTTCCCGGGCCCTCTCTGTGGGCTCCCATTGGCTGTCGCCTGCAGTGTTCACATGAGCATTTGTTCTCACCACCATCAAAGTCCCAGGTGGAGATGTTAAAAGGAAGTGGGGGGAAAAAATGCACAGACACATCCACGTCGACACACAGAGGGTGCCAAACAAAGTATAACATTTTAAGAAAAGGAAAAAACTGTATTAAAATTGTAATACTCAATATATACGATGACAAAAGATAAACACAAGTCATGTTTGACTTCTGCAATTCCAAGAGGTGCTCAGAGTGGTTGCCATCAGCATCCAAACACTTCTGACTACAGCCAACGAAAAGTAATACATAGATAACATCACTTAAAATGTGCACACTGTTTTTGGCACTCCCGGTATGCATATATAAAAATATGTGTTCTAGGAAACTTTCAAAGGGCTGAGGTAGCCCACGTTTGAGTCGCATCAAGGTGACTCCTCTGCAGGAAGTGACCCGGTGAACATCCTGCCCAGGTCATGGGGCCCCTAACACATCCTGCTCCTGGCTGGGAAAGGCTTGCCTGCCACGCAGCCATGGTTTCTGGGCTAGAGTAATGGACCGATTGGGTCTCTCTTAACTGTTTTTGAAAATCCTATATAAAGTCATAAGGCAGTTTAGCTCAGGAATTGGCATGCAACCTCCCACCCCCTCCCCCAAGTCCCCATCTCACGCATGCAGCTCCCCTGGTTCCTTAGCAAAACTCCGTGCTAAAACCCTGTATGTCCAGTGGTGATCTGCTCTGAGTTACAGCCCAGTAGGAGAGTTTAAAACCACTCATCATCAAAGCTAGCTGCTCATTTTACAAACAGGAACCAAAGTATTAGCCCTAGGGTTTTTGACTCTCATTGCAGAAATAAGAAACGGAAATTCCCCATGTCTCTTAGCTCCGGTTTGGTCACCCACTCCTTTCCCCCATCCACGAAAAACAGGTCAGAGCCAAACTGATGCCCACCTTAGGTGGAGCCTTCAAAGCTGGGACTTGGTGTCATTTTTTAAGATGAATGAATGAATGATTGATTGCCATGTGACTGATAAGATGATAAAGATGTCGATCACAGACAATGAGTTTCTGGGCTGAGGATGTGGAATTAAAAAGGAGAGGGAAATAAACAGAGGAAAAGACCACATCTATGAATATATACTTTATGCTTTATTCAATTATAGGAAAGATTTGGAAAATGTAGAAAAATTCAAGGAAAAAAATAAAATCTATGATTTCACTTCCCAGACAGAGAGCCCATGTTGACACTAGGGTCTATTTCTTTTATCTTATTTTGTTAGTTTACATAAATGTAATCTTAGCTTTCATTTCTGTAGCCTGTTTTCTTTCCAGTGAGTAATGCGCCATAGGCCATTTTCACGACTAGTACCTGTGGGCCCCGGGCAGGGCTGAGCTCCTGACACCACTCCAGGAACCACGCAGTGATTTATTACTTGTTTTACGAGTTAGGATGCAGCCTTTGGCTTTACCTGAGTTCAGCAATGGACTTGCGCAGGCCATAGATCCACAGAATGATGGCCTGTGCCAGCTCGAGGGGACCATGAGCAATCCTGGAGGTCAGACCCCTCATTTCGCAGATGAGAAAACTGAGCACTGAGTCGGAGCCAAACACAGAACCAAATCCACCGCCCAGGGTGTACTTCCCCAGCACCAAGTCCGCAGGCGTCAACGGTCTTCCCATTCAGCAGACAGCCTGCGAGAGGACTCAGGGTGGAAAGGGGTGTGCAGCCTGGTGCAGGATTTTATTCAGTGGGGTGTGTTCAGCCTCACTCACGGAAGGAGAGACCATGACTGGGGGAGGATGGACGCTTAGGAGGGAGGAGAAGCAGACCAAAAGCCCAGCTGCTCCAACACAGAGAATGGGACTCTGGCGTGAGAGGTGTCGGCTCTGCCCGCTGTATGCAGGGTGGGCTGCTTCTCAGCCCCTCCTTGGCTGCCACCCTGTTCAGGGTCGCCTTCTGTCCCCTGGATCACTGCAGGAGCTCCTTCCTGGGATTCCTGTTCCCACCCTGCCCACCACAACCCCTGGGCTGATCGACAGGAGCCAGCAGGAGCCTTTTAAGATATAAAACTGCTCAAACCCTGCAGTGGCTTTTTGTCTTGGCTCAGGGCAAAAGGCAAAGTCCTCAAAGTATTCCCAGGGCCTTCCCCCACGCGTACGTCTGCTTCTCAGTCCTCCCACACTGTCTTCTGCTCACCTGGGTCTTTCTCAAATTCGGCCTCCACGGGAAGGGAAGCCCTAGGAAGCCTGTGGTTTTTGTCTGTCTGTTTAGTGAGTCAAGGTCCTTCAGGTGCAAGACATAGAAACCGACTGTGGCTAGCTTAAGGGGGAAAGAGAAGCTGTTTACTCCAAGAACTCGTGAAATCCAAGGACAGGAAGGAAGCGTGGACTCAGAAGCGTGGACTCGAGAACTCAGGGAAGCCCCATCTCCTGTTGACCTCTCGCTGTAAGTCCACTTTCGTCTCTCTGTGCCTGTTGACTTTTCCTGCTTCTCTGGGCCACATAACAGAACTGCCCTAATTCCAGTCCATGTATTCAGTTACTGTTTTTCGTGCAGGGTCTGTGGCAGGCACTGGTCTGAGGCTCGGGCTCCCTCAAGCACAAGGCAAACCGCCCTGCCTTCAGGGAGCCTGCGTTCTGGTGAGAGAGAGAGCTACAAACACCATCAAGTAGCTTGTTAGTTGATCAGGAAGAAGAATAGAGAGGGGGGACTCTGGAGCTGAAGGTGGGTAGGCAGGATGCACATTTAAATATAGTCAAGTGGACCCTAGGGATAGGGTAAGATTTGAAGAACAACTTCCACTTTTACAGAGACGAATTCAGAAACCCACAGGTGTCCACCCCTGGTTCAACCAACCGTCACTAGGGAAGGCAGAGTCACAGAAAAACACACGTTTCTGGAAGCCCATCCCTGTGGATGGGATGGGAAGGTCAAAATCATTCCCAGAGAAAGGGGGATTATCTTGAGCCACAAAGACGTCACCAAAAGTATCTGCCACAAGAGGGATTGAGGGACCCTCTGTTCCCGCCACTGGAGGGCCTGTGATGACTTTGCAGGTTCTTGTTTTCTTAAAGTCATACTCCCATGAGTTATTCAGGTGACCTCACCTGTTGGAGGTCTGTGGTAAACCAGACCCCTCCGCCCCCAATCCTGCCACATTTGTGAGAAGGCGTCGTGCTGCTAATTTCCTGCTGAATCGCTGAAGCCAAGAGGGCAAGAGATGGTGACATCGTAAAGAAACTTGCTGAATGCGAACTGACTCAGAATGACTGAAAATGATGCACTACATCCCCAACTGACAGGCTGTTCCTGCCTACCAGGGAGGAGCTGCCCATTTGTAGAACAAGCAGACTCTCTCATCTCTACATTACGGACTTTATCCTTGAAAGAGCAAAAAGTCACAGAGAAGTAAGGGATTAAGAGGGAATAAGGTATGAGACATATTGGATGATACAATGTCTAAAGCTGTGAGATTCAGGTTATTTCCTTCTGAAGGAAACAAACATAGAGATGGGAAATTTGATAACCCGCAGCTCCTCCCTGCTTTACAAGGAAAGTCTAAGAAAATTTTGAGGCCGGAGGACAAGCTCAGACGACCCTCTGTGCTGAACGTCTTATCTGAATTGTTAGCCTTTGAAAAGGAGACAAGTGATATTTGTAGATTTATGAACTTAGAAATGTCAGGGCTCCATTATTAGAACCAAGTAATGTCAGAATCTTCTGGCATTTCATGGGGTCCACCTATGGCTGTGAGGTCCCGGCAGAGCTCCGGGTTGACCTCTGTGTATAGAAATCCCACCACCGCACACTCCACTCCATCAGGTTTGCAGGCAGTGAGACTGAAGGCCCCAGTGTGGAACTCCTTGCTGGTGGAGGAGGTTCTGAGGGAAGGTAGCGAGATAGTGGAACTGAAGAACGTTCTTTGTTTGCCATGGCCAAAAGAAGTGTATGTGTGCATTTGTGGCTCTGAGTCCCTGGGGACTTATTTATGGGGGCCGCCTGCCAGAGCCATCCAAGTCTGCTGAATATGTAAGCAGGCTGCCTGAAAGGAAGCTCCAGTTCTGGCTTGCACCAGCCTAAGAGAGTCCCTTGGTAGACAGAAGATGCATTGTCCCTGGGTCACCTTTGATCGCCTTCCTCTTCCGTGCAAGCAGCTAATGCATACAATCTCATGAAAACTGAGGATTACAAGAGTCAAAATGAGGAAAATGTTTTCTGATTTGCCCTTGAGCCTCAAGAGAATTCTAAGCACGGACTAGCCTGCAGATCTTGTTATAATTACATGGGCTTCCCTTCCATGATTTGTAATCGATTCCTTGGAGCCTCCACCCACACGTGGCCTCTGACTGTTCAAAGGACCACACAGCAAAGACCTCAAACGCATTTTGGAGAAGCCTGAGGCCATGAGATGTTGGTCTGCAAAGCTAGAGAATCCTGGTTTTATAAATGTTTCCATGGGTTTTCTAGAGCAGAAGGAAAGGCTCCCAAGTGCCACTGGCTCCTTTCTCTATGGAAAGGTCCATCCAAGAAACTGCCGGATGTTCTCTCTACTGTACCTTGGCATATCACCTGAGGATCAGACTTCAACAAGCAAGGCCTGCTCTGCCTCTTGTGGGTCCATTCCCTGTGCCAGGGCCACCGATTGGCCAGCTGGTGCTCCCTGTGCAATCTTACAAAGCACCGTTGTCCAGTTTGAACCCCCCACCCCCAAGGATTCTGGACTTCACCTTGTCACTGTAACACCGGTTTCTATGGAAGAAGTGACATAGCACTTTCTCTTCTCAAACTGCGTGCCTCCCACATTTCCCAGAGATTTTTCTGAGTCCCTGGAAAGATGGCAGCAGAACCTACCAAGCAGAGTGCCATCCTGTAGGTTCACAAGAGCATGAGGACTGTGGCACTCAGGGGCCAGGAGAGAGTCTGGGTGAACTGGGAGATGTTTTCAACACCAGGATAACTTTCTTTTCTCTCTTGAATGACTTCAGGGAGTTTTATGGGAGCTACAAATGAGTAAAATATTACTTGGACTCTCTATAAAAAGAACATGTAGGGATTATGAAAAATTCATGTGTGGATCACTCCAGGCTATTTGTGATCCAGGTATACATAGGGGGACCCCCAAAACCCGAAATTAATTATTAAAAATTATGTATTTATTCTTGCATGCTTAAACTTCAGTCACCTTCCAAGTACTCTCCATTTGATGCAATACATCTATTGAGATGCTTTTTCCACTGCTCAGAATAGTTTTTGAACTTGTCAGTTTTGATGCCTTTTAGTGCTTCGGCTATTTTTTTGTCTCACCTTTTTCTTATTGGCAAAATATTTCCCTTTGAGGACTTTTCATCTGGGGAAACAAACAAAAAAGTCGCTCGGGGCAAGAACGAGTGAATAGGGAGGTTGGGGCATGGCGGTCATGCCATTTTTGGTCAAAACTGCTGAACACTCAGCACGGCATGAGCAGGGGTGCTCACCAATCATCCATCATGAGATGGGCAAATGCATGGAAAGAATCTCCCCCAAAAATTCACTGAAACCAAAAACAGCCTCTCGCAACAATGCTAGCTAGTGCACTGATGTTGATAGGTTCCTAGAACACTTACCTAGTGGGGGAAATCCGTACTACAAGGGGCCCTCCCTCCAAAAGATAATTCCAATGTTTTGGGTCCCCCTTATAGAGGCAATGGCCAGGTTGGGAACAGCGTAGGCTTTCGAGCCTTGTATACTTAAGTTCAAATCTTACTTCTGTCACTGCCTAGTATGTAGCCTTGGGCAAACCATTTACTCTGTCTGAGCCTCGGTTTCTTATCTGTGAAACAGGGAGACTGATCTTTCCCTTACAGTGGGGGGTACCGTAACTGGATTTGAGGCAAGGTAGAAAAGTTAGCCAGCACAATGCCTAGCACACAGTAAGTAATCAATAGACAATGGTTGCAGCTTCTGTTGATGTTTTAACTAAAAATAATGGTAGCACAAGTAATAAGAAAAACTAGATTATCTGAAGAGAAGGTATATTAAGACCCTTTTCCTGATGCTAAGGAAGCAAGTTAATAGATTAGGCCTAAAGACCTATAACATATAGCCGTCAATGTGAGCTGGTCATTCCTAACCCTCTTTCCTTATTCTCTCTTCACTGTGGACACAAGAAAAGCTAAATAGTCATTTTTCCAGCAAAAGGTTGCCATAAGACATAGTTCTGGCCAGAGAGATGTGGGCAAGATCTTCTTTCATGAAAAAGACATGGCTAGTGCAACTTTTTTTTTTCTTCCCCCTGCCTTGACTGTGGACATGATGCATGGTGCTAATGTAACCATGATGTACCCATGAAGTAATAAGTAACAAGCTAACATGTTTAGGATGTCAGAAGAGAATGAAGAAATGGTCTCAGGTCCTCATCAGTGTCACTGGGCTTCTGCAGCAGCCCTGGGCTGTCTGCTTTCAGACTTCTTAGTTTTGTATGAAAAACACCTTTCTTTTTGTTCAGGTGACTCAGATGGGTTTTCGGCTGCTTACTGCTGAAAACATTCTTATCTGATAAAGAGCCTTGCAATAAGTTTCTGAAATACCTTGCTGACTGAGCAGAAAAATCCACAGTCACAGAGACCTCGCTGAGTCCCTAATCAAACTCTCAGACACATTAGCTTTGTAGGCATTAAATAATCCTAAATATTTCAGTGAAAATGAATGTATACCTATGAATGTGTGTACACACACACACACACACACACACACATTTATATAGTAGTTTATGAAACCTGAGAGATTTGCTTTAGATGCAACTGTTGACCTCTAGTGGGTACAGTGGCATCATAACCACAGTGGAGTCCTCTAAGCACACCCATGCCCAGTTCCAAATCCCTGAGATTCTTGCTCCAAACACCTCCAAGGAGGTCAGGACATCACAAATTGTTAAAGCTTCCCAAGCTCCCATGTGTCAAGTGAGAACTACTCCGGAGCCCTCCCTGACAGGTACCTAAGCTCAGCAAATCCTGTCTCCTAGGTAACGAACTCCTTCCAGCATCAGGTGGGAAAAGTATAGTAGCTTTACAGGCAGCTTGACATAGCTCTACTATTTTAATTCAACAGAATTATTGCACATAATTATAAAAAGTTACCAAGCCCCATAAAACACAGGATCTATGCTGTAAGTTATACAGGCTTCCACTTAAATTTTGCATAGCACATGGCTTGGATTAGTCTCATTCAACCTGTGTAGGGACCAGAAATATCCAAATTGCTGCATTATTATCTTATTTTACTAACTCAGATAAGCATGATAGAAACTTAATATGAGCATATGGGGCCATCAGCTAAGCCCAACATACTCATGTATGAATTCTCTTTGTGGCAAGGCAGGAGGCTAACCCCTCGCTTTTTGAAAGGCTGCTATAATGTGCTATAATGTAAAGTATCCACATGGTCAGATGAGAATCCCTTCCACTGCTGACATGTTTTCCTTTGAATTTTACATTTTTCCCCGTTATCTGCAGTTTCTCTGTCAGAGTTACACACTCGCTTATATTTCCTTAATAGACTTTAAGGGAGACCTTTATGTGCGTAAAATAACTATGCATAAATATCTGGAGGGTTTTTGTTGTTGTTGTACCCACTAGTGAAATGTTTGTTTTATGGGACAAATCTGTTGGCTTGTCAATTAAGCTTCTATTCTAGTATAATCGATAGAAGTTATTGCTAAATAATCTTAGGAGTGACTTATTAACTTCAGTATAATAATATAATAATGGAGTACTGTATTAATTCCTTTATCAGCCCACTTTTGAAAAATAATCTATTATGTGCTAGGGCTCACAATATAATACCTGTTGGTGTGATTTATGGCAACTCATCCACACATTGCATTTTCAGCTTTCACTAGTAATAATATTAGTAGAGTTTTGAAGAGTCCCAACTCTGTACAAAGAGCTGTGCTCTACTCTTTATGTGAATTATTTTTATTTAACCCTCACTACAACTCAGTAGGGGAGAGTACTGTTATGACCATTTTACAGATAAGTAGACTGAGTTTAGGAAGTTAAATTACTTGTCTGAAGTCACAAAGTGACTTTGAACCTCCATACTGCTGATTCCAAAGCCCACCCTCTCAACCACCATGATCTGTTAGCACCATTTACTATCCACATTTGTCAACCATATTTTTCTCCGGGGCGTGTTGTAAGAATCTTTGTAACAATTATCCTATCGTGAATCACTGGCAGCAAATTCTTCAGACCTACTCTACTATGGCATCGACTGTAAACTTGCTTAAAAGCAGAGGTGGCTGTGGCTCTGAGTTATACTTTATTTGTGCCTGTGATTGTATTTGTGGTTGGATCACCTTCACAGATGCTGGTGTGATGGAACGAGCACAGGTTTTGGAGTCAGATGCTTTGTTTATGAGGCCCAGGCCGGACGTGTTCCCTCTTTAAGCTACAGTTTGCACGTCTATGAAGGGGAGGGGTTAGTGCTCCCTTTCTGCTCCCAGGGTTGTGTGATGCCTAGACAACAAGCTAGCACGTGAGAAGTGCCTTGTGAACAGTGGTGTGAGATACACATGCTATCGCCTGTCTTTCTTTTTAACACAGCGTTTCTCACTAGTTTCACTTGAATGCATGGCCACAAATGTCAAATTGGCCCTCAAGGCTGCCTGGTAATCCCACATCCCACACACTCTCCACAGCTGTTCACTTATCCACCCCTCAGAGTGACGATTTCTCACCTTTCCTCTTCACACCTGCTCCACCCGGGTTTTATCTGATGATCTTGCCTCACACCTCATCAAGAAAACTGAAGCAACCAAAACCTCTTCCCTCATCAGGTCACAGGGCACCCTCATGACTACCCTCTGTATTCAATGACATCTTCTTATCACTAAGGATCAAGTGTCCCCCTCCCCAAAGACCAGTCACCTTTCAGCTCCCATTTCTCCTCGTCCTGACTAGGGACTTTGTTTCTCTGATTATTTCTTCTCTTCAACATCATCCATTTTACTCTCTCTACTCGAGTGTGATTGTGTACTTCCATAGGTAAAAAAATGGAAAGAAAAAAGCAACTCCTTGACCCCATATTCCTGCCCAGCAACCACCCCTTTCCTCTGCTCGCCTACATGGCAAAACTCCTTGAAGTCGTTGATTATCGTCCCTCCCTCCATTTTCTCACCTCATCTTCCCTCGGCAGCCCACTTCTGCTGGGTTCCAACCCCACTGCTCTTCGTGTTGCCACGTGAAATCTCTGTCCTCTTAGCAGAAGCCAACAGGGTTTACCATGTCCTCCTTTGAAAACACTCTTCTTCTAACACATTTTTCTTCTAACATACTCTCCTGGTTCTGTGTGACCTTTCTGGCTGTCTCTTGTCCAACTCTTTCCCCAAAATTGCTTCATTTTCCAAATTGTTAGAGTGGCACAGAGTTCCTGCCACGACCTCAGTCACTCCCTCTCCTTTGCACCAACCATTTGGACCCATTGGCACTGCCACATGGATATCAAGCAAGTATCTCAAACTGATAGCCAGTCCAAACTCTAGATTTTTCCTCCCAGTGTTTCTCCACCGGTCTCCTGTATCTCAGTAAATGGTACCATCAATTGGAACCATTATGTGATACCATTTGCTTACGGCAAAAATCTAAAGAGTATCCTTGATAACTTTCTTTGCACCAAAGTCACATCCAGGTTCACCTCGAAAGCACATCTTGAACCCATTCGTTTCTCTCCATCCCTCTGCTAACCAACGTATAAGCCGTGATTGCCTCTTCTGTGGAATACTTCAATAACCTACTAACTGGTCTTCTTGCTTCACTTTTGCTCCCCTGTAATTCCTTTTTTTACCACAACCAATGGAGAAAAAGAAAGCTCTTCCTTATAACTGAACTCCAAATACTAAATATAGAAGGAGCAATGGATTTAGAAATTCATCAGTGGGTGCTAAACTAGCAAAAACAAAAGTTTGATGAGCAACAGGATATATGTGTGGTCTCAGAGAAACTCCCCACAAATTACTTACTAATTACAAGGGGAAAAATAGTCACTTTACAGGGGAGGGACCTAGGGGGACATCACCTTAACCAAATGATCAAAGCTAACATCACCAGTATTGAGATAAAACCAATGATTTGCCTCTCGATACCCTGCATTGAAGTGAACATGGCAATACTTTTGGGATATTGCTGCCAAAACCCCAAATCTAATCCGGAGGAAAAATCAGACAAGTCCAACCTGAGGGACATTCTACAAAATAACTGGCCTGTAACCTTCAACAAGCATCACAGTCAAGAGAGAAAAAGACAAGCTGAGGGGCTATGGTAGATTCAGGGAGACAAAAGACACATGACTAAGTGTATGCAATTACGTGATCCTGGATTGGATACCAGACCAAAAACAAAGTAGCCATAAAGGACACTATTGGGACATTTGATGAACTTTCACTATGGACTATTGATTAGAATATAATAATATAACAATAACGTCTAAGTATTAAATTATCTGATGTTTTCTCAGAGTACTACATTATATAAGAGAATATCTTTGTTGTTAGAAAATACATATTTGAAGCATTTAGTGCTAGAGAGGGTATGCTAGCTCCACTTTATTTTCAAATGACTTGGGAAAATATGCATACATAAAAAAATACACAGAAAGATAATGATAAACAGGACAAAAATGCAAGCAACTAGTAAATCTGGGCAATGATTTATAGGAGCTCCTGTTACTTTTTTTTTGGGGGGGGGGGTTGGAGTCTCACTTCCTCTCAGCCTTCCAAGTAACCAGAACTACAGGTGTGCACTTCCACACCCGGCTAATTTTTTGTTTATTGTAGAGACTAGGTCTTGCCAAGTTGCCCAGACTGGTATCGACCCTGCAGGCTCAGGCAATCCACTGGCCTCGGCCTCCCAGAGTGCTGGGATTACAGGCTGAGCCACCGAGCCTGGCCACTCCTGTTACTGTTCTTGCAACTTTTCCGTAAGTTTGAAATCACATCAAAATGAAACGTTTCCAAAACACTATACTCATCTGATCATGCTATTTTCCTGTTTTCTACCCCTTCCTAACATATTTTCAGTGACATTCAAAGCCTTGCCTGGCTGACATAGCCCTCCAAGATCTGACCCTTGCCTGCCACTCGGATCTCACACTATATTCTTTTTTCTCATCGTGCTTGAACCTGCATCTTTCTGTCCCTGAAGGACCTGAGAACTATTTATCTTCCTGGAATGCTCTTCCCCTTGACTTTGCAGACTTGATTCTTCCTTGGCATTTAGACATCAGTTTCAAGGTCACCTCCCAAAAGAGGCCTTCCCTGATATTTCCTCTCTCTCTCTCTCTCTCTCTCTCTCTCTCTCTCTCTCTTCCTACCTTATAGTAACTCTATGCAGGGTACTTAGCACTCTGTCTTCTTTATTTACTGATTTTCTTATTATCTATGCCCCCACTGGACCATAAGCCTATGTGAATATGCATTTTGTCATATTCGCAGTGTATCCTTTGTGACTGGGATGGTACTGTTCCCTAGTATATGCTCAATAAATATGTGCTGAATGAAGCTGGATGTTTGCTATGTATTTTGATAGTACTATATACAGGTATTATATATTATACCTGTATTGAAATAAGTCTCCTAGCAATGGAGAGACGCTCTCACCAATCACGGGTACTCTTTCCTATATAACTCCAGGGTTTTCAGTCCTGGGGATTATTCTGGTTATATTCAGAACAATGGATATTTTGTTTCAGTTCCTTTTTTCTAGGGAGCCAAAGCTCATTAAGCCCCTTCCCATTAGGATCCATGGGGACCAAGGCAATTACTAAGAGGACAATGGGCATTATGTGCTCCTTGGTTTCCCAGAAACATGCCTGCATCTCATAAATGCCAGGGCCTCAGTACGCAGTGATTATTTTTATCCTCATTGTTTTGATACCGCTGATGAAACATCCTCATTTGCCAGTTCCTAAGAACCATACAATAGCAATGGATGTCATAAGCTGGGGATCAGGAGAGAAGCTTGATCCTGTTGCCTTCTGCCAACTCCGAGTGGGGTCTCAGATTTGCCCTTTGAGTTCTCTGTGACAGTGCTTCCCTTTGAATTTAGCAAGTGGCTCTTTCAACTTTGTGAATGAAGCATGGGGCCCACAGAATCAGAAACCTGGGCCTTCTTCCCACTGGTAACCTATCTTCACAATTTCCCGTATTAGTTGCATTCATGAGCGGCGGTGAAACTCTAAGGACTGTGTGTTGTAAAAGAGACCCTTGATCTGATCCATAAAATTCACCTGTCGTCATCTTTCATCCACGCCAGGAGGCCTTTCAACGGGACTGCCCTTCAAAATCGCCCCCAAATACTCAGGAATATTGCAGTCTCCCTGTTAGCCCACATAAACAGAGTCAGTTATCCCAGAGAGTAAGGGAGAAATGTGCAGACTTAAAAAACAAGTTTCTCTCAGTGCCAGTGATTCCTAAAAGTTGGTCCCGCTAGCTGCAGATTTGCAGGAGCAGATGTGCCCGGTGAGAGAATACTGCTCAGAGGCACCGACGGGCAGATGGATTAATTACACCACCTAATGAAAAGCAGGGATTCACTGTGGCCTGGGGGAAGGAAGGTTAGAGGCACAAAGAAGATATACGTGCTTGGACACGTTCCATGCAGAGATGTGCAGATGGGGAAAATGCCATGCTGGCCCAGGTGAGAAGATGCTCTCGTTTCTCTCCGCACTGCCGGGAGAGCCTCACTTGCGTCTGGTTCATGCTCACATCTTCTGCTGTGTGAGAGCCAGCGTAACCGGCAGCCTCAAGTTACCATCACCGGCAAGAATCACCGCAAAATAAACATGCCTATGCTGAAACAATGGCTGGAAATAGGCTGAAGAGGTTTTAGGAGTACAGTGTGATGGCGTCTTGTTTCCTATTATGTACCAGCTGAGTGACCTTGGGCATTTTAATTAATCTTCTAATCCTCAATCTACTCATCTAGAAAATAAAGGCACAGGTTGAGCACCCTTAATCTGAAAAATCCAAAATCTTTAATGCCCTGAAATGCCAAACTCTTTGAGCGCCAACATGATGCCATAGTGGAAAATTCCACACCTGACCTCGTGTGACGGGTCACAGTCAAAACTTTGTTTCATGCACAAGGTTATTTAGACTATTATATAAAATTACTTTTGGGGCTCTGTGCATAAGTCATATGTGAAACAAATGAATCTCATGTTTAGACTTGAGTCCCATTCCCAAGATGTCATATTATGCATATGCAAAATATTCCATAAACTGAAAAATCCTAAGTTTGAAACATTTCTGATCTCAAGCCTTTTGGATACTCAAACTGTAATAATAGTACCCACTTCCGAGGGTTAAACATTCATATCTATAAACTTGGCACCATGTCTGGCATAGGGTAAGCCTGCAATAAAGTAACAGATATCTTCTTAGATATCATCACTACTTCCATTTAATCATTCAGCACCTATATAATCTCAGTTGCACCCCCTTATGCTTTAATAAAACCCAAACCCTCTTCATGGCTTACATAGCACTGCACAATCTGGTCACTACCTGTCTCTCAGACCTCATCCTTATCACTCTTTCTTGCTGACCCTGCTCGAACCAGGCCAGATGTCTTTCTGTCCCTGAAAAACATCAAGCTCACTCTCATCTTAGGGCCTTTCTGTAGATTAGAAAACAGATCCATATGCCAAATTCATCTGGCCAGCAAGGAGTATTCTAGTGACTTCCTGAATTCCAAGTGCAGGATCCAAGGAATATCTTTGTGAAAGAAAATAAACATGCCTAGTGTAACCCAGCTTAGAGTCCAGGGCTTGTAAGTAGGAAATCAGTTCTATAAAGTTGACAGAACAAATATGATGCTTAGGATTCCTTGTTTATAAAGACGACTGCATGTGGTTAACCAGCTGGTGAGCATTGCCAATGAGAAAACTGAGGTTTAGGGAGGTTAACCTTGCCAGAAAGAGCACATAACTAGTGGAGTTGGGTCTTGACTCCAAGAACTCTTCTCTGTAACTATTACCCTTTACAGACACAAAGATTTTCAAACAACATGGATTCTCTCTTCAGTTGTAGAGGCTATTGGATCCGATTCCACCTCTGGAAAGAGCTTTCAGACCAGGAGGAGCCACTCAGAAGGCTACATCGAGTGGCGGTGCTTACCCTGTACACACTGGTCTGATACAACTTGCCTCCTCAGAAGAATGTCTTAGAGGACCAGCCTGGCCCACTCTGCCCACAAATCTTGGTTCACCCAACACTAGACTTGCTTTCTAAAACCCCATTGCCCTGTCCTCTCTTCAGAGCCTGTACCGCAATTCTCCATCCAGTCCCTTCTTCAATCTTTTCTTTTCATACCTCTTGGCACACATTTTTTTCCTTTAGCAAGAATCTCCCAGTAGTGACCCTATCTCTTGCTACTTAAAGTCTAGGAGCTTATCCAAATCAAAATTTTTTTTTTTTTTTTTTGGACAGGGTCTCACTCTGTACCTCACTGTAGCCTTGACTTCCTGGGCACAAGAGATCCTTCTTCCTCAGCCTCCTACATAACTGGAACTACAGGCGCATGCCACCACATCTGGCTATTTTTTTTTTTGTAAAGAAGAAGTCTCACTATGCTGCCCTGGCTGGTCTCCAACTCCTAGGCTCAAGGGATCCTCCGGTCTCAGCCTCTCAAAGTGCTGGGATTATAGGCGTGAGCAGTCACACCTGGCCAGAATCTGAATCTTAACAAGATTCTCAGATAATCCATCAGTCCATTAAGGCTTGAGAAGCACTGATCTTGCCCATTTCTTGACAAAGCCTCCACCAATTCCAAAGGTTAAAGATTAACCCCATTGTATCTGATTTTTCAGCCACTGCACAATCAGAGCATCTGCCCCCAGAAGACCCAGTCAGCATTTTCGGCAGCTCTACCTGGCCTCTACTGCTTTCTCCATTAGCTCAGTCTTCAGTTCAGAAGCAGTTAATTGGCTCTTATGAACAAGAGCAAAATAGAAATGGGATACCATCCCTTATAATACTTAGAAGTATTATTCCCACCGGGCGCAATGGCTCACGTCTGTAATCCCAGCTTTTTGGGAAGCAGAGGCAGGATTGTCTGAGCCCAGGAGTTTGCGATCAGCCTGGACAACTTAATGATACCTCATCTCTACAATAAAAATAAAAATTAAAAAATTAGCAGGCCATGGTGGCATGTACCAGTAGTCCCAACTACGCTGAAGCCCGGGGCAGAAGGATCACCTGAGCCCAGAAGGTCGAAGCTGTGGTAGCTGTGAGTGTGCCACTGCACTCTAGCCAGGGCAACAGAGTGAGACTCTGACTCAAAAGATGAACAAATGGGGGGGGGGGGGGATGGGATTAATGGTGGTGGATATCTATCTGGGGATGGGGAGACACCTCTTATCAACAAGGGTACCTGAACAAAATAAAATAAAATAAAATAAAAAAAAGATGAACAAATAAATAAGTGCTATTCCCACGTCCACTGGCACGAGTCCAGTCACAGCGTATTATTGTTATTGTTGACTACCATGTCATAAATAGATATGAGTTCTGCATATTGTCCAAAGACGGGGGAGTGTGGTGACTTCCATTTGGAAAACAGTCATAGCGAGCAGGGAATTAGATCATAGGCTTTTCCTGCCTGGCTCTGATGTTTTCTTGCTAATGATGCTTAATTTTATCCAGCCCTTGAAGTTCAGTGGGTGGTAGAATAATATATCTTAAGACAAAGTTGAAATGACTTATATTTGTTGCATAAAGATACTTCCAGAAAGACTGAATGTATTGTTCCACAGACTGCAATTAGAATTCGAAGGTTTCTCAATCCCAAATCTGTACACAGTCTAGTAGTAGTTGTAGTAACAATAGCAATGATTGAAGTAACATAATTGCTTTATAAATATTACCGCCAGGTATTAAAAGTCAGATATTATCTTCATTTTTACCTTCCCGAAAACCGAGGTTTAGGCCAAACATAGGGTGATCGTGACTGAACCTCACTAACAGCCTACCAGTCTAATTACTATCCCTCCCCATCTATTTATACCCATATGGATATAAATCGATGGATATATGGCTTCACTATAAAGTGGACTAGAAATAAGAATAACTTTAGTTGAATGCAACCACATCTGAGATTTCACGCTAAAAAAAGTCACTTTCAGAAAAGGGATGTGCTGAAAGGTCAGATGGAAATTTCCCCCCTCCCACCCCCAAGCACCAATACCTCTGTGACCGGGGCGAGGCTCTTCTAGAAGGTGGCTGTGAGCAAGGCCCATCACTCTTCTCGTCTGATCTACAGAAACTATTTTAAGAATAAACACGAATACAAGTGCAAGGATTCAGGGAGGTGGGAGTTAGGTGATTTTCCACCATCTGAGGTCAGGTATTGATGTCATTTATTTCCCATAGAAACTCAAACCAACTTTTTTTTTTTTAATTTTTAATTTTGAAGATGTGGACATAGCCACTAATGTTCAGAAAGTTCAAAATTTTGAGTGTTTATGCATTTTTTCGTTAGTAATTGAGACTCTGTTAATAGAGCTTAGATGATAAAATTGTACTTGGAAATAAACATTAAACCAGACCAATCCACCAGTGGCTAGCCATTTCTTTCCAGGAAATGAAGTGAATAATTGAACAAATGGAGAAACATTTTCCACAATCTCTGCTTTCCTCTTTCCTTTCCTTCTTTCTTGTTTAATTTCCTCACTCAACATACTTTTTATGAAGCTAGTTCTTCATGAGGAGCCTTATCTCTTGCCCTGAAATAATTGACCAGTGAAAGGCGTTCTCTGTTTTAATTCTGCCTGTTGGAACATTGCTGTTGTGTCTCTCTATTCTTTCAAAAGAGTTGATTGAACAGCTCAAATTTGTTATGTTAATATAGAGCAAAAAGAATATGTGTTCAAGTTGTTCCATTCTGCCTTCTTGAATGAAAATCCTATCTAATAAAATGTTTTCTAACAGCCATTTACTTATAACTTAACATTTGAAGCATGAAAAACAAGAGGAAGCCAAATAAGTTTTATTGGAGGGGGCTCCAGTTTATTCAGAATCATTTATTCCATCTCTTATTCTCGCTGAACATTCATTGCCTCCCGTCCCCTCTTTCTCAATTTTTCCATCTCCACAGGCTGGATGTTAGCTCTGAATGGTTGAGAAAATGGACTTAGGTATTATTTTAGTAACTTGACACTAACCCGACAATGCAATTTATAGTATCTACAAGGAGCCCTCCATGTTCTAATCAATTGTAGCTTTTCTGCTCAGGGTACCAGCACCAGATGTTATATTTCCCATGAGTCTTTGATTAGCACAGCCACCAAGGCCCCAAACAGTCACTGAAAAAGCAACAAAGATATAAAGCTTACCTTTTTTCAGCACAGACTTCATGCTGGTCTAGCAGTAAAGAACAGATAGAAATTGCACAGAGAAGTTGGCTATCAACAAAGGCCTGGTTCTTTGAGACTGATCTGAGTTTTCCACTTGAGGGCTTTTAAGCACTCAGAATGCAATGCAATACCTCAAAGCATTCTGAGCAGTGGCCTGTGTTCTTCAAGAAGACTGGCCTCCGAGAGTTTTACCTTTCAAAACCAAACAGGGGCTGGAGGTCTGTGAGGGCCCATCACTTTGCTGAAAGACCCTTGTCTGAGGAATGTCAGAATAGAAACTTAAAATGGCCTAGAGAACACCAAGAACCCTGCTTGCTGTTTCAGAATAAGGAAAAATTACAAACCTGAATGTCACAGGGCTTGAAGGCCAGAAAGCCCTGACCATAGACACCGATTCATTTATCAAATAATCTGACCATCCAAAACAAGTTTTTGGTGAATTCAGACCTGAGCACTGCTTTTCCCATCAACAGCCTGAAATTATTGTTCACTTTGATTCTATTTCTCTTTCTTTCTTTCTTTTTGGAGAAAGCAGGATTTATTGAAAGGACAAAAAAGTTCCCAGAGTGTCAGGAGACTGAGGAGTGTTGCCAGATTCTACTTTTCACAGAAGAGGAGTCTGGGATTTAAGATTTTTACCCTTCAAGCTCCATACTAAAACAAAGCCACATATTTTACTAAAATACATATAATCAAGACCACTTTGAAACTCAAGACTTGTAGACAGGTACAATCTCCTTATACTAGCTTACCTATTTCTTGGCCCAAGCCCTTAGTTCCTGTCACCAAAGCACAAGTGGAAATAGGTATTCTTACCTTTGTACACGGAGGACAAGGACCCTGGCTCAAGGCTGGGGAAACATGAGACATGAAGAAAAGGAAAACTGGGAAAGATAAATGCCCAATCTTAAAAGCATGTGGTCAGCCGGGCTCGGTGGCTCAGCCTGTAATCCCGTGCTTTGGGAGGCCGAGGTGAGTGGATTGCCTGAGCCCGCGGGTTTGAGACCCGCCTGGGCAACTTGGCGAGACCTCATCTCTACAATAAATCAAAAAAATTAGCCGGGCGTGGTAGCGCGCGCCTGTAGTTCCAGCTACTTGGAAGGCTGAGGC
>CAUYQG010220864.1:0-18057 GCA_963574415.1 Tarsius wallacei
GCGCGCTACCACACCCAGCTAGTTTTTTTATTTATTGTAGAGATGAGGTCTCGCCAAGTTGCCCAGGCGGGTCTCGAACCCGCGGGCTCAGGCAATCCACTCACCTCAGCCTCCCAAGGCGCGGGATTACAGGCTGAGCCACCAAGCCCGGCTAACCCACTTTTTAATAAGGCTGTTTCTTTTTTCTCTTTCAGAAAGTTTGAATTCCTTGTAGATCCTGGATGCTAGGCCTTTGTCAGATATACTGTTGGCAAATATTTTTTCCTATTCTGAGCGCACAGGTAATTTTAACAAACATCTCTGAATGCCCTCCAGGTGGGAAGGAGGAGGACAAAATCACCCCTAGCTGAGAACCATTACCTAACTGTATCCACCAGCATTGGCACTAGTTAAACCTGAAGCATAGATCAAAGGTAAATAGCCCCAAACTCTGAAAACTGAGGATCTCATGGTGCCAAATGAGCTATAGTTTCAAATATGTCAAAATGTATATGCTGATATTTTAGAAAAATCTATAGAATGTTCACCAAGAGGAAATTAAGACGATGTGGTCATCACTCAGGTTTTCTCAGGAAGTTCTATAAACTTGAACGTAAGCAGTAACACCAAAAGTAGTCATTTAAGTGGAGAGAACAGTACTGGAAAGCTTGAGTCTCTTAAGGCGCACACATGTTCTACAATCACTAGGCTGTACTAACAATGCCATTTCTTGGGCAACATGTAATTTACGCTTTTGAAGACCTATACATTTGGGTTCCACATAATTTAATTTTACTTTTTAGAGTACAGGAAACTTGTTTTATTATAAAATGGAAAATAAAAGTTGGGATTTATCAAAACAATACCAGAAATAGAACAGCAAAATCACGTACAAAATGGTAAGTGATGTGCATTTAAAGAATCAAAATCAATGCACCTTTACCCTGTATGACATTAGCACATGCATTTTTTTAGGAAATCCAGTAAAAAAATCATTATTTTTTTAAAAATTACTATTTAAAAAATATTTATCACTCATTGCTTATCTCAACCTCCCCTTCCAAGTTTCCACCACCATCCCACACCAGTCGTCTGAGGACAAGTTGTCTCAGACAACCTAGTTTCTACACTTTTAACAAGAGGAAATGAAGCAATGGCAAAGAAGTGAACCACAGAGACTTGATGAGAAAGGGAGATACATCCAGGAAGCTGATATAATATCAAAAGCATGAGAGACAAAAAAGAGAAGGTCTTCCAACACTGGAATCAGGAATTTTTTGGGTGAAACTTGGAAAATGAAGGGTTTTGAGCCAATGAGTATGAGAGACTTGAAAGAGGAAACAAGAAACATGATTCCCTGCAAATCACTAAATTTAGAGATGAAATCTAATGCTTATTAATAAGGATTAATTTGCACTGGTGGGGTTCCTACCTGGAGGTAAATGAAACAGTATCAGTAATAAATTTGAATGTGAAATCCCTAGGAAATGGAATCATTGCATTAGAGGAGAATTCCCTAAATGTGGATAGTGGGACAGTTTCTTTGAAATCCCCTATGTCCGCTTGCTGCATTGACTTAACCTTGTCACTCAGGTCAAATCACCATCCAAGAATGCATAAGGGGGTGTCTTGTTGTAGAGCAGTGCTGAGAGGAGTAAGAAGCCACCAAAGTGTTCCCAAGATTGAAACTCGATCAATATCCCCTTAAACTAGTTTACATTCCCACCAATAGTGTAGGAGAATTCCCTTTTCTCCACAGCCATGCCAGCACCTGTTTTTTGACTTATAAATGATAGCCATCCCTAGGGATGTTAGGTAGGATTTTAGGTGGGATATTAAGTGGGTAGTTTTGATTTACATTTCTCTGATGATTAGTGAGGCTGAGCATTTTCCATGTGTTTGTTGGCAGCTTGTATGTTTGTTGCAGCTTTTTTCACAATAGCAAAAACATAGAACCAACCCAGATGCTCATGAAAAGTGGACTGGATGAGGAAAATGTAGTACATATACATGATGGAATGCTATGCAGCCATTAAGAGGAACAAAATCATGGCCTTTGCAGCAAAATGGATGCAGCTGGAGACCATCAGACTAAGTGAACTATCACAGAAACAAAGAACTGAATACCAAATGTTCACCCTCGTGTGTGGGCCCTGATCACTGGTCACATGAACACAGAGGCCAGAATGGCAGACACTAGGCATTGTTAGGGGAGGGAAGGAAAGAGGAGGGAGGGAGGCACATGACAACACACTGGGTACCTGGCCCACTATCAGGAGGAGAGAGGGCCAGCTAGAAGCCCAAACTTCACCTTCATGAAACTCTCTTACATAGTAGATCCTTACTTGTACCCCACAGCTCTAAAATAAAAAATTCATAAAATAAAATACTCCCTTGTTTCCATAAAACACAACGTGGCTCAGTTCTTGATGGCATTCTGATACCCTACAGCTTACCCAATAAACCTTTGTTCACCTAAATTAGCCAATGTTAATGCGAGCCTATACCTAAACTTTGATATCTGTCAAGTGCCCTCTGTTCTTATCCGAACCTCATTTCTCCTGTAATGACGGAATGTTTATATTTGTAATGCCTTACAAGAACACTTTCACTAAACTCTTTAATAGCGGAGTAATTTGTGTTGCAGTTTTTGAAAAATAAGACTGCATTTATATGTGTGCTTTAGACTGGGATCTTAATGGATGATGGTTACCATACTGAATGACAAATCCCTATCCTCCAGGACCTGAAATGTAAATAAATTAATGACGGTAATGGAGTAGAAATGACAATGTCACAGTGTCATCTAAATTTGTCATTTTTCTAACATAAGTAATAGAACCACTCATGGAGGTGTTCTGATGGTTAATTACCTGTTAGTTCTCTAACATGCATCACACCTCCAAACCCACCCACCTTTCCTAAATAGAGAACTGTTCAAGAAACACAAGCCATTTCTCAATTTGGCACTTTATTTTACTTGTTTCAAATTTTGGGAATTGAACACGTGTCACTATTCAGGATATGACTAGTAGAATATTTCTCTCCCCTTTTTTGGAAGGGTGATTATTTGTTTTTTATTGTTGTTGTTTACTTTCAGTTTATTAAAAAATTTGATCATTTCCTCCAAGTATGAGACTGTGAATGCAGAGAGCAAAACCAATAGAAAGAATTAGCTAAAGAAATCTTCTTTCATTTTGTTTATTTTTCACAAAACATACACTATCAATACGTTTCTAAACTTTTTAAAAAGTATTTTATCCTTATGCTTTTATATATGTGTAACATGAATTTGTAACTGAGGTTGGCTTCGTTTATGTTATGTGGCATCTTCTTGAGTCTCAGGCTCCCTCGATTGTGTTCTCAAAGTGAATTTCCATAATGTTCAGGATTTTGTCACCCCAAAAGACAAGATCCAACCAAATGTTCTCCTCCCACCTCTCACCCCAGGTCCCGGTTTCTGCCTCAGGACTCAATGAATTAATAATCACCTGTGTGACATTTAAAACAATGAAAGGTGTCTTAATCCAGAGATTCACACCAGGAGAAGAATTGGCCAGAATTACCTGGAGAGATTTTTAAAATTTCATATATCAGTCTTCTGCTCTATTCTCAACATTAGATTTCTAATAAAAGTGACACTTTTCCTTCAGAAAAGCTGTATCTAGAGGTGATTTTAATGTTGTAAGCCACAGAAATTACCTCTAATCTGTTGAAGCAGAGAAGACATTTATTGATATCATATTGAGTTGCTCACAGAATCACTGGACAGCCTGATTAGCATATTCAGAAATGGACAAACCAAAAAAGCTAGGCAAGAGGCAGAGCAGCAAGCAAACTCACACCCCAAACCCCATAATCAGAGAAGACTGGGGCAATACATACCAGGTACTGCCTAGCACTGCTGCTGTGCCTGGCTCTGGCCACAAGACTCCAGCACTGGCCCTATCTCCTCTCTGTACATGAATTTGAAGGGTATTGGCTCCAGGCCACCACCTACCATGAAGATAGATTCTCATCCTTGCTCTTTGGTTTTCTAGTTCTTTATTCAGAATCTAGGGTGATGCATCTAATTGGCCCAGACAAGTCAGAAGGGATTCTGGGGACTATCTGGCAGTTTCATCTTTGGTGAGAGAGTCTCAAGATATCAAAGTGTAGACAATGGGCTCAAAGTTGTGGACAAAACAAGCATATGCACTTATTTGCAGTCCCTGCTAATATAAAACTATTTTGAATTCCTTCTCATTATTGGTAAAAAATGAACTTTTAAATACACAGAATTATTCATTCAGGTTTCTCAGCAGTTTTTTAATTAAAGAAATGAGCACTCTACAGCACAGGTTCATAATACACAAACAGACATACACTGCATGAAAAGAAAAAAGGAAAGAATCCAATAATATTGAATAATTAATAAACATCCTTATTTTTCATTGACTCTCGCAATCCTTACACGTCATAAATCTTAATCCCCCATGTATTTCTCATGTAACAAACATGAGAATATGGCATTGACCTGGAGAGGAGGTGGACTGGGTTTAGTCTTAGCTTTGCTACTAAGGCACTGTGATCCCTTGGGTAGTCATGTATTCTCTCTGTGTCTCACTCTCCTATTTGGTAAAATAGATGCATTAACACAGGGTCAAAATACCTCTCAGAATGCTTTAAAAATAATCATATTCCCATGGCTGGCTCCTGTTCACTCTAGTCTCCTCATCATAATGACCCTCTCAGACCATTCTAGATTAGTTCCTTCTAGGAACCCACTCTCTCACTCACCTGATTTTAATTCTTTTGTCACTCGCCAGAAATATCTTGTTTATTTATTTGTTCATTGTTTGTCTTCCCACCATGAAAATATAAGTTTCCAGCAGCAGAGGCAAGGGCTGGCTGTCCCGTTAACCAATGTGACAAAAGCATCTAGAACAGACCCCAGCGCACAGCAGACACTACACAATTATCTGTGAACAAATAAGTGAATTAGATAAAATATATGAAAGTACTTTGAAAAAAAGGTTAAAATACCTATAGAAATTCAAATACTGATAAAATATTTTTTAAGAATTACAACAAAAATAACCTAAAATACATATCTCTGCCATCAACAAAAATTAAACATTTTAGCAAATACCGCAAATATAGGTCTTCTTTCAATTCTGGCCACATAAGTATATTTTTACATAGACGTAAAGAATTGCACACAAAAGATTTTATGAGCCTCTTTCCAAATACTTTTCTTTTCCTATAAGGAGAAACTTTCCGTGTTATGTGGACAAGTTATCTGTGATGAATAATGAAGGATCAGAGGACAGCGGGCACTGACTTCTCTTTCCTTGGTGCTATGGTTCACCTAATACACTCTCATTCTTTCTTCTTTACAATGATATACCATTGCCACTGGCCTTCTAAATGCTCCTTTAATTTCTTTCTCCTGCTGCACTGCATGATTTTTATGAGGATGAACAAAGAATTACTAGTCCATTTCGATCAGCAGTAAATCTCTCTTTTGCCCTTGTTACTTCTTAACTGTACGTTTAGTCTTATTTTCTGAAAATGATTAATTCAAGTGGAAAGATACTATATTGTGGCATCCTTGGATAACACCTCTTCTTTCTGACTAATTGCTGTTGTGGATGCAACTCCTGTGCTTTGCACTTGGCCAAGCCTTTGACACCTTTCTTGCAGAATCAGACCAAACCAGGAGTATAGAGACCATGGAACTGGCACAAAACTGGCACAGTCACAACACACGAAGTCTATTCAGATTCTAACATTTCTTTTTCTTATCAACTTACATAAATTATCTCTCTTTTTGAACGCAGATTCACTACTTGGAGTACAAAATGTAGATTAAGAAAAGTATGTAATTCCCTGGATAGTCATAGTCTGATGTGTGATGTGGCCTGGCAAATTCCCTAAAGACTCAGATTATCTACCTTAGAAATGAAGATTAAAAAATAATAATAAGCCGGGCTCGGTGGCTCAGCCTGTAATCCCGCGCCTTTGGGAGGCTGAGGTGAGTGGATTGCCTGAGCCTGCGGGTTCGAGACCCGCCTGGGCAACTTGGCAAGACCTCATCTCTACAATAAATCAAAAACTAGCCGGGCGTGGTAGCGCGTGCCTGTAGTTCCAGCTACTTGGAAGGCTGAGGCGGAAGGATCGCCGGAGCCCAGCAGGTCGAGGCTGCGGTGGCTGGGAGCGGTCACTGCACTCCAGTCTGGGCAACAGAGTTCAACTCCAACGCAAATAAATAAATAAATAAATAAATAAATAATAATAATAATTACTGCACGCTTACATTCACAAAACAAAACTCATGAATCATTTCTCATTTTAATGTGTGAAAAAACAGGTATTTGTAAGAGAGTTTAACTAAGGGACAGTTTGGTCAACTGAAGTTGGAAAAGTACTGTGGTATACTGGAGGCTAGAGTACCCATCTAAGAATCAGTATCTCAGGTTTCATTTCTAGTTTTGTAACACACTTATTTTATAACCTGAGAGCAATAACTTAGGGTTAGGGGGGTCTCCATTTTCTTTTCTGTAATCTGAGTTGCTGACTGGATTTGAAAGCACTATGATCACTAGTAGAGTTCTTGTATTAGTCAGGGTTCTTCAGAGAAACAGAACAAAAATAAATTAAAAAATAAAAATTATCTCTATATATACATCCATCAAGAAGATATTTATTATGAACACTGACTCACAAGATTATGAAGATTAAGAACTCCTACAATCTGCAAGCTGGAGAACTGAGAAAGCTGGTGGTTGTAATATACTACAAATCTACAGACCTGAGAATCAAGGGAGCTGATAGTGTAAAGCCCTGGTTCAAAGATCTGAGAACCAAAAGTGTTGATGATTCAAGTCCAAGATTGGGTTCAGAGGCTCAAAAACTGGGAGCATCAATGAGTAAGAGGAGAAAAAGATGGATGCCCCTGCTCAAACAGAGTCAGAGTGAGTTTGCCCTTCTGCCTTTTTCTATTTGGACCCTCAGCAGATAGGTTAATGTTCACTTATATCAGCAAAGGTGATTTCTTTGCTCTGTCTGCCTCTTCAGATACTAATCTCTTCAGGAAATAGCCTCATAAACACACCCCCAGAAAGAATGTCTTACCAGCTATCTGGGCACCCTCTAGCCCATCAAGTTAACACAAACAATTAACCATCACAGTCTCCAGTCAGACAAGTTACCTCTTTCACACAAAAAGTGGGTCTAAAGGGCTTAACAGGAGATTAACATGTGGAACCCACAGCAACTAATCTGTCTCATAGATGCCTGGCCCCAAAAGAGAAAGAAATAACTAATTATTTGTAAGACATTCACAAAGTGCAGGTGATGTTGCACAAATGACATGTTTCCTTGTGTTAAGGTACCAATTTGAGAAAGATCTACTTGAGAAGTAATAAAGATTAGTCAAGAAAAATTCAGAATGAAAATTGAATTTTTCATATAGAGATGCTTATATATGAGAAGAAGGGAAGTCTTTTTTCTTTGGCTTCATGGTGAAGAAGTGGTCAAGGCTAGTTATAGACCATGTTTTGAAGAACATGTTTTTGTGCTCTTTAGTTTTTTAGTATGCCAATTTTTTATTCAATAACTCCTCTGTTCTCAAGAAAGTCATTGATCATATTTTCCCCAATAACAACCCAGACATGTAAGCTACTAGTAAACTTCCCCTGCTGTCATCAATATCCTGGTTTATAATTTAAGATAATTATTTCAATAGACTAATTAGCCGATTAGGATAAAAGCTTTCTGGGGAGATGGAGTCTTCTCAAAACTTCCTACGTGAGTGAAGGATGCCATAATGGAAAGAAAATATACTAGAATGTACCTTTAAATAGTGACGGGGATGTGGTCTGGGCATGTTCTCACTTGTAGTTTGAGAGCTACATTACGGGTCCACAACAGCGTATAGAGTGGTATAACAGACTAGGAGAAAAATGCGGGATAAAACATAACCCATTGGGTACAGGGTACACTAGTTGGGTAGAAAGTACACTAAAAGCCCAACTTCACAACTATACAATTCATTCATGAACCCAAAAAGCCCTTGTACCCCCAGTGTTATAGAAATACAAATAATTGACAGGGGGTTGGCTGCTTCCTGGCCTGTTCTTGGACCACTCTCGTTAAAAAGGGAGCCAGGAATTTTTAGCTGTTTTCATGTGGCTTTTCTAAGAAAGGGTGCCTCTCATTTAGTCTTTCATTTTGTCATATTCTCATAAATATGCTGGGCTTTACTTTTTTCTGGCTAGTGTTGCTGTGTAACTTCTTATAGTTCCCAGGTCAAGAAAAGCAGAAGGTTCCTCATGATATTTGCTCTCACATACTAAAGTCTTTGTAGCCCATTATAGCGCCAACTCATCATTTGTTTTTAAAAGAGAAAAACTGCCGGGCTCAGTGGCTCAGACTGTAATTCCAGTACTTTGGGAGGCCAAGGTGAATGAATTGCCTGAGCCCATGGGTTCAAGGCTCACCCGGGCAACTTGGCGAGACCTTGTCTCTACAATAACTCAAAAAAACTAGCCAGGAGTGGTAGCGCGTGCCTGTAGTTCCGACTACTTGGAAGGCTGAGGCAGAAGGATCGCTGGAGCCCAGCAGGTTGAGGCCGGGAGCGTGCCACTGCTCTGGGCGACAGAGAGAGACTCCCACTCAAAAAAATAAATAAAATAGGAAAACCTTTTCTTTGTTGCTTCAAAAATAGGGATATAATAATGTTAATTCCAGAGTAATAAAGATATTAATAGAGTAATAGTAATGCAGGAAGGAACAAAGAGAACAAAGAAAGAAGTGTAAGGGGAAAAAGCAGGAATAGCTGTAACCTTGAGGCAGGCATTACTCCTTTCCTGGAACCTTTCTCTGCAGACATTGCACAATTGATTGTACCCTTATCCGTGGCACCTGCATAATCAGCTACATCTGCTTCTGTAAACTTGCTTGCCCACACCTCCAGAATGTTGCGATAAGAGCCCTGGGAAGTCCAAGTTCTATCTTTAGCCCGCCAGGATGTAAATCTAACTACATAAGACAGCCCTGTGTTGCAGCTCAGGCCCTTGCTTGGAAATAGTTCCCTGTAAGTGGCTGCTGGCCAGCAAGAGCCTTGACTAATAAACCTCTCCTTTGCTAATTTGAGTCGGTGGGCTGACCCTACTTCAGTAATAGGCAAAGGGATAGTAATAAACATGGAAATAGACATAATTATCAGAAAAGTAATGATAATAGTGAGAATGACTAAATACAAACCTTGCATAATGGAAGACACAGCAGAATTTTGTTTAATAACTACAGCCCAAGATTCTTTCTATCTGCAGTCCCATCAATAGTGAACCCAGAGTGAGCTCATTTTCCTGGGTTACAGAGGTACTCTGGCTGCTCAAGTTCACTGCTTTAGGTCATGTTGAATAGACTGTGGGAATAATGGGTGGGATGAAATGAGAAGCAAAGTGACACAATTATATCACAGACTCTGGAATGCTTCTTTCTCAACTCCTGTCCTTCCCAGGATTTGGAAATCAAGCAGATTACTTGATGCAGTATTTCTTTCTCGTCATATCTCTGATTGCCTAAAATTAAATCAAATGGTGATCTCTGCATTTCTAATGCAGAGAAAATTAGACAGTGGTTTGCAGAAAAACAGCAGCAGATGAGTGCATATGTGGAACTTAGATGTATTCAGCTTTCAAAATACAAAAAAGCCCCCAGTGCTATATATAATGAATAGACCGTATAGTGAAACAGGACAATAGTCTTAATCCAGTGTGCTGTGCGAATATCTCTGGATAGCAGTTATCAATTGGCAACTGGACTTCTAGAGAATAAGGGAAAAGTACAATAGGTGAGAACACTGAAGAAGAGGAAAAAAAAAAAAAGCCTCATTGATCACAGAACCCAGAAGCAGAGCACATTCTAGAGACAAAAAAGATAGAGGAGCCATGTCTAAATCAGTGTTTACTGAGACTTTCTGGGAAAAAAAAGATAGCTTTAGTATATAAGGGATGGATACTCAATATTTACTTTTCTTTCAGGATGCTAAACTATTAACATTGAAACTTTTATTCTTCATGAAGGTTCATATTTCTCCCGTTGTGTAAGGCCATAAAGAAAAAATTTCTGACTAAAACAGAAGTAAAATGAAAAAAAAACTGTACAGAAAGAAAAGAAAAGTAAATAAATATATACTGCTCATCTTTACAATCTGTCTTTGGTTGATAAAATTTCTACAGAAATAGCTGTTTTCCATTTAGTAGGAGCAGGAAAGGGGCAGAGCCTTTGCAATTCATATAAACTAGAAGAAGAAGTATAACAAACAAAATATTGACTATCCTTTCAAATAGCTCAATTGGGAAATAATGATTAGTGTCAGACATAACATCACAAAGGTCAATAACCTCTCATCCCACAGTGCAATATTTTACTGTGTTTGCCCCAGAAATCAGTTACAATAGACTCTACCATTTGTCATGTACATCATTTGGATTTTCTGAATGTACGAAGAGTTGACCTTAACCATTCTACAACTACTAGGAGTTGAAGGTCATGCCATACATCATTTAAAAGAGATTTTCCTCTGAATTGGCAATAAACTCTTGACTTTGACCTGTGACATTAACACCATGAAGTAAAATGTTTTCCATCTTTGCAATTTACATAGAAAACACATGTACTTTATTCTACTAGACTGTTCTTTTGTATCTTTAAGAAAGCCTTGTTCATTCAAAAGGATGTATTCGAGCAGCAAAATTTCCTTACTGCTAAAATTAAGTTTTTGAGCAATTTCTCTACTGCATATTTGATGGCCATAAAAACAGAGGTAGGTATCAATCACTTGAATATTCATCTGAGAAGGCTGAAGCATGATGTAGTTGAGAATTGAAACTATTGCTTTTTTCTAAAATCTGTAAATATTTAGACTCATGTTTCAAAATATCTTCATCAATTTTTACCTTTCTCTGCATGTGACTTGTTAGAGTGAAAAAGAGGAAGGATATTGATTACTCTGTTGCATTTAGTATATTTAACATCTCATAAAATACTGCTACAATCATTTAATTTACAAACTGGATTTTGTCTGCTAAATGCTCTGTAAAAAAATGTGATGTATTCATATTTTAAAATCTGAAGTTGGATTTTGTTTAGTTCCAAACCTATCTTTTGAAACTTTCATTTGATTTTGTTTCCTATCATAGATGCAAAATTTGTGTGTCTGAGTGGGAAAGAGAATAGAATGTTTCTAAAGGCCGAGCACTTAGAGTAACCAAGATGCCATGAAGATCCTCTATTTCTATCAACTTAGATTTGGAACTCTCCCAGCGGGGAGGGTGGGCAGAAAGGTAAGAATAGAATATATTCTCCTAAATGAATATTTTAACTGCTTCATTTTACAAACAGTGATTTGTATATTACAAGCAGTTATTACAACATTTTAAACACACTCTCTCTTTCTCTCTAAATATGTATGCACGCACACACACATATAGCTCCATAGTCATATGTTTAATGATGATAATAATTTCATTCATTCATTCACTCATTCATTTTTTTAAATTTATTCTGTTTTCTACATAATTATGGGCAAAAACACTCCCTAGTGATCTTTCTGCATTAATGTCTGGTACACATTGAGAACTGGGTAAATGTTTGTCAGATATAGATTTAAAAGGAAAATAAAATTCTTTATGTTTAGCATGTGTTAATTTTGAAGTACTTCATTTTAGTTTTCCTAAAAGTTCCTCCTTACAATTGAAAGTGCTTTCTGTATTTTAGTGCTCATGTTTGTATTTGAAACTGGGATCCTACACTTACCAACTATGAGAATTTGGACAAGATACTTAACCATATATGCCTTGGTTCTCCCCACATACAAAATGGATATTATCATTGTACCTACCACGTAGGGCTTTTAGTGGATGATTTGATTTGGTATAAGTAAGGTGACTTGAAGAGTGCTTCATATGTAGTAAGTACTGATATTAATGCCTTTTAGTTTGTTTTTCTAAAATAGTAATAATAATACTTCATAGGTTTGTTAGTAATAAAGATGGCAATAAATGTAAAGCTACTAACATAATTTTCCAGTAGATTGAATGTGGGATAAGAGAAAGCGGATTCAAGGATGACTCTAAGGCTTTTATATAGAGCAGCTGGAAGAAAGGAGTTGTCAAAACTGAGATGGAAGAAATGTGGGAAGAGTACCTTTAGTGTGAGAAAATTAGTGCAAGAAAATCAGGAGATCAATATTGGAAATGTTAGATTGGCAATACTATAAAATACTTAAATGTAAATTTTGAGTAAGCAACTGGGAATAGAATGGAAAAGATACAAACCAACAATTCTAAAACAAAAGTATGTATTTGTCTATGAAGCCTATATAGAATTAATTGAAACATTTCTATATAGCAGTGGTTTCAAATTTATTATAAATTTGGGACCTTTTCAGAAGCTCATTATGGACACATGAACATATACACACAAAATATGCATACATTTAATTTTTATGTACTGGAAATTGATTTTGTCTATAGAAATCATAAAGACAATGCTGAAAAAAATCTATGATTCCCTTATTTTAATTTTTCATATGAAATAACACTCACCTCCTGGAAAACTTTAGTAAATTGCACAAAGAAAGCCAAATATAAACTTTATTTCTGCATAAAAGTTCATTTCAATAGAGAGCTGCTGCTGTTTGACTTATGTGAGAAGCTGAAAATATGTATGGTACAACAATTTTTTTAGATATTCAGTGAATTCAGATTGTTTTATTTTGATGGTAGCAAGTTTTTTTAAACCAATCCACATAAGTATATTTTAGCAAGTGATATCAGAGTTCTCATAGTTCACTTCACAAAATTTTTATTGAATTCTGTCAAAGAGTAGCTCCATTTTCTAATAATCTGCATTAAATTTCTACCAGTTTCTTTGTCCAGAAACCCATGAAGTTATCTGGTAAAACCTATATCAACCCTTACAAAAAAATATTCCAACACTGAAACATTTCCATAGTTATCTATCTCAAATGTCCTTTTCCAAAATTGTGACTTGGCAAAAACATTTTTGATTTTAGCAACATCAGTCATGGTAACTATAAAGACTTGAAGGAATCTATTTTTCTCATTCTTAAAACCAAAATTATTCTCTAAGTTACCTAAACAGTTAATAAATGTATTCCTATAAAACACTTCTGAGTCATTTTTAGCAGTGAACAATGTAGAAGAAAATTAAGAATACAATTCCATTTGCAATATTATCAAGAGAATAATACTCTTCGGCATAATAAGTTTAACAAAAGAGATGCAAAACTACAAAACATTGTTGGAAAACACTAAAGGAGACCTAAATAAGTGAAAAGACATTTCATGTTCCCAGATAAGAGGATTTAATATTGTTAAAGATGAGAATAACCTTCAAACTGATCTACAGATTCAAAGCAATCCTATCAGTTTGCTTTTCTGCAGAAATTGGCAAACTAATACTAAAATTTATATGTAAATGGCAGGAACTCGGAATATCTGATGAACATGGCTTTATAACTATGACTTTAGGAAGTTCTTCTTTAAATCATATAGGAAATGCACAGAGTTACAAAAAACATCTATTCTGTCTTTTATATTTATCTATCTAGTTACCTTTTCTAATGCTCTTTATTTATTGTATGTATTCAGGTAAGTGTCTAGTTTTCCTTTCATTTGAGCCCAAAGGACTTCTTCAGTATGTTTTGTAGAGCATACCTGCTAATGACAAATATTCTTAGTTTTCATTTGGGAATATTTAATTTCCCCCTTCACTTCACAAAGGGTAGGTTTATTGAATATAGACTTGTTGATGGACAGTCTTTTTCTTTCACTACTTTAAGCAGGTCATCTCACTGCCTCTGGCCTTCATTGTTCTTAATGAGAAATTTGATGTCAATTTTTCTTGGATATATTCATCTTTTTTTGCAGTTTTCAAGATATTTTATTTATCTTTGTTTTAACAGTTTGATTATTATATGTTTTAATGTGAATCTCTGAGTTCATCTTCTTGTGTTTTTGAACTTAGATGTATTGGCTAAAGCTTTTAATCAAATCTGGGAAATTGTTGGTCTTTATCTCATCAAATATTATTTCTGTCTCTTTTTACACTTTCCTCTGCTTCTGGAACTCCTACTAAGTACATATCAGTATAGGCGATGGTGTCCTAATGTCTCTGAGTCTCTGGTCATTTTTATTTATTTTTGTTCTTTCTTTTTCATACACTCTCAATTGACCTATCTTCAAATTCACTGATTCTTTGTTCTGCCAACTTAAGCCTTCTCTTGAGCACTAGTGAATTTTTCATTTTAGATATTATACTTTTCAAATTCAGAACTATTTAGTTCTTTTCTATTATTTCTAACTCCTTATTGATATTTTATATCTATTGATACATCATTCTCATACTTTAATTCTTTATACATAATTTTCTTTATTTCCTTTTGCATACCTATAATAGGTGATTTAACAACTTGCTAAGGTCCAATATCTGGACTTCCTCAGGAACAGTTTCTATTGACCACTTTTTTCATGTGTATTGGTCATACTTGTCTGTTTTTTGTACATTTTATACTTTTTTGTTGAAATCTAAATATGTTAAATAATATAATGTGACAACCCTACAAATATGATATAATATGCCCACAATCAATTCTCCCCCATAAAAGTTTATTGCTGATTTTATTTGCTTAGTAACTATTCTGAACTAATCCTAAAAATTCTATATTATGTGTAGCTACTGAAGTCTCTGCTTGTTTAGCTAAGTGGTCAGCTAATTATTTGACAGAGATTTTCTTAAATCTCTTGAATCAATATGTCTCCCAATCTTTCCAAAGAGCTCTCTGTGTGTTAAAGCTCTAGCAGAACAACTGCAACTCTGCCTTAGCCTTCACTTCCTGCTGGTCTAGTGCCTCTAAATAAACAGGAATGATAGACTATCTTCTTTGCACATCATTTCTGGGCATATGCACAGACTTGTACATTCTAGTGCCCTTCTAGATCCCCAGAAATATGTAGGAGACTTACAGAACCCTTTATGGACATTTTATTCTCCAATATTATTCCTAGATTTTTTTATTAGCTGCTGGTTAGCCCCAGTTGGTATTGCCTCCTCAGGTAACTGTAATGTTAAGTAACTGCCACTATTTTTTTTTTTAAACAAATGACTTGGGCATAGGGTTGTACACATCCCCAAGGATGAAGTTTTCTTGAAACTGCCAGACAGGTCAAATTGTAAAAACTCTCTGGAGGCAAGATTTGGGAGTTCTAAACCCTTTCTATCTCCTTTACATGGCTGCTAAGCTACTGGCTTTTACAAAGACTTTAGTTGTGAGGCCGTTGATCTTCAAGGTTACTGTGCAGGTAAGAAAGGGAAATGAAAGCAGGAAATTCATGAAGCTGACTCTTCTTACTGCTATTCAGCTGGTGCACTTTTTTAAAAAAAAGAAAAAAGAATTTATTTTTCCTCAAATTGTTTCAACCATTTGGTTAACTCACAGAATTCTGAAAAAGTTAATTTTAACTGTTTTTGACATTGTTTTCTTTGCTTTTATGGAGGAGCAGATTGCTAGATATTCCTACTCCACCATTCCAAAAGTGGTGTCTTCATGTTCTTTGAGAAGTCTATCAGCACGAATATCAAAGATCATAAAGTTTCTAGAACATGTTCACCTAAGTAATTAACAACCTGAGCTCAAATCATTCCAGTGTAATGTTATCTCAGTTTTGGTATATTGATTCTTTTTTTATTTTCCTATAATTTTGCTTTTACTCCTTATGTTTTTTTAAAGTCTTTTTTGGTAGTGGGCAAAAAGAAATATAGATGGAGGAGAAATAATAGTGGGTGTGTACGCACCACACTTAGGGAAGTTTGGAAACTTTGTCTTCATAGCAACCCTTCTCCCATGCCACATACCACACATGCACACACAGAGAAACCCATCCCTATTTGACAATGTAGCTCTGTTTTCAACTTCCCTTAAGATGTCTCTTAAATTTGAGATCTTCAAAATCTTAACAGCAGCTACATGTAAGAAGCATAGATTAGGTCTTCTCAAGTTAGTATCTTTTACATGACAAACATAACTCAAAATATAAAGAAATGATAAAACCAAAATGTTGAAATATGATAAAATATTTTTAAATCTATATATTTTTCTGATTTTCATAAAGTCATTATCAGCTGAATTGTCCAGTGTCTAATAAACATAACAATTCATTTCAAAAGCTAAAAAATGGAGAGCAAAGCAAATATAACTTGGAGTCTATAGGGGGAAAGAGTTATACATTTTAAAAACACTTAAAAAATCAAATTGGATGCAAACAATAATTCACATTTAAGTGTAAAAACTTTAGCTGTTATCAGCTTTTTAAATGATAAATTGTATATATTAAATTTTTTTAGGTATTTATATTTTTAATTTACAAACTTATTAATAATCATTGAGATTATTTCTTTCCTCCTTTAAAGGAAAATATTTAAATACAAATCAACAGAATAGTTTACATTATACACTAAACATTCTATTTTAATACATTTAAAAATATTTATTTTCTAGAAATAAAAATGTTTATATCATGTAATCATGTTACTAGTTCACCAAAAGATCAAGAGATTATTTTCATTTAAAAATATAAACATCCTCTTGGGTTTTTTTCAAATTTTATTAGCCAATATAAAGTGGCAAGAAGTTTCCAGGAAAAAGGTAACTAATCACATCAAAAAATTATTTTGTAATTATGTTTAAGGTTATTAAAAATAAGCTAATATAAAGGTACCACATTAATGCAAGATGTTAATAATAATTTAAAATAAGCTGGAAATCGTGGCTGAGGGGAATATGTGGAAATTATTTGTAACTCAATTTGTTTATAAACTTAAAACTGCCCCAAAAAAGTCTATTAATTTTTAAAATGAGGTAATAGATATTTCTGATAAATCTTTTATTAAAACAACAAACATCTACAGTAAACAAGTAATAAGTAGTTGATATCTTCAAAACAAGGCAATTTTTTTAAGAATAAAATTTTAACACTCTAAATATATTATTTTCCAATCTTTAAAAAATATTACCATACTGCAAAACACTTCCTAAAGTTTTCTTTAGAGCCTTATTTAAAAGTGGATCTTTTGAGAGAGAGGAGAAGATGGTGGTGGGACAGCCTGGTCTGTGAGACGCTCCGCAGGGGAGAACACGGAGGGCCTCTGGCTGTCTCTCCGGGGGCTGTGGATCCCATCGTTGGCAGCCCGCTGTTCACACAGAATTCGGCCGTCACGACCGCTGAGACATCACGCCGGTCTGGACAGCCTGAAGCTGCGGACAGAGCAGCTATCTCCGCAGCTGCTGCCGCCTCAGCAGTGGCCATTGCAGATCGCCCCTCCTGTGCCTGAGGCGATCCACGACTTCAGACTCTGAAGCTTCTCCAGGCGGGATCTGCTGAGAGCACTGCTGATTCCACTGCCACCGTGACATCCAGCCAGGCCATGGACCTGAGGCAGGATCCTATCTCCAGTTTTTCTTTGGTTCTGCGGGCCGACTCTCGCTGGGCTCGGAGCCCTGAGAGAAGAGACCATAAAGGGCAACAATCCGGAGCAGTGAGATAGCACCACCTGCTGGCGACTCAAGGTAACAACACCGAATCGGGCAACAACAACAAAAAAAAAACACAGGCCAGATTTGACTAGTGAACTCGCTGCAGACCCGAACTGCCCTTCATGGCAGGCCAGGGGCAACTGGCTGTAACTGTAAACAAACTCACCAGCCTCAGAAGACAGCTAAAAATCAGAGCTGAAAGGACATTGGACTTAAACGAAAAGTCTCAGAGTATGCTTGATTGGTTCTGTTAGTTTAATGACTTGATTCTATTCCTACTGGGGTTTTTTTTTTATGTCTGTTTGTTTGTTTGTTTTGTTTACTTATTTGTTTTTTCTTTTTCTTGTTTTTTTTTCTTTTTTTCTCTTTTTTCCATTTCGTTCTTCCTTTTCTTCTCTTCTCTCCTCTCTGTAAACCACATCCTTGCATAGACAAACAGCACAGCAATAAGGCGGTTGGTTAGCTTGTAT
>CAUYQG010220866.1:0-17010 GCA_963574415.1 Tarsius wallacei
TCCACTCACCTCAGCCTCCCAAGTCACGGGATTACAGACTGAGCCACCGAGCCCAGTTCAAAATTATACTTCTAAACATCTCTTTGGGCTAAGGAGTCATGCCACGAACTTGCCCTCAGCCTTCATCTGCACATAAATTCTCCTCTATTTGAGGTCCTCAAAATATTTTTAAGTTTTCTGTGTCTTTCAGAAAGCAATCTTTCTCTTAACCTGTAAATAACACTGTGAGTAGATCAAGGCCAGTTTTTGCCAAGGGGCCTTGTATAATTTGGTCTGCTTGCCCCCTCCAAATCTTACATTGAAATTTGACACCCAATGTTGAAAGTGAGGCTGCATAAGGGGTGTTTGGGTCATGGGGCTGAATTCCTCATGAATGACATGGTGCTGTCCTTTCAGTAATGAGTTCTCACTTTATTAATTCCCATGAGAGTTGATTGTTCAGCCTCCCCATCCACAATTCTTCATCTCTCAGTCTCTCATCATGTGATTTCTGCACTTGCTAGCTTTGCTTTGCTTTCTGCCATGCTGGAAGCAGGCTGATGCCATCACCTGAAGCAGATGCTGGCACCATGCTTTACAGGCTGCAGACCTGCAAGCCAAATAAATTGCTTTTCCTTGTAAATTACCCAGCCCTGGGTATACTTTTATAGCAACAAAAATGGACTAAGACCGAAAATTGGTACCAATGAGTGGGGTGTTGCTATAAAAATACTTGAAAATGTGGAAGCAGCTTTGGAGCTGGCTAGTGGGCAAAGGTTGGAAGAGTTGGAAGCCTCAGAAGGGGGTGAAAAAATGAAGGAAAGTGTGGAACTTCTTAGAGATTGGCTAAATGGTTGTGACCAAAATGCTGATAGAAATATAGACAGTAAAGGCCAGACTTACAAGGTCTCCAATGGAAATTAGGAACTTATTGGAAACAGGAGCAAAGGTCACCCTTTGCACTGTAACTAAGAATTTTGATACACTGTTCCCATGATTTAGTTTGGAAAGCCAACTTAAGAGTGATGACCTAAGGCATCAGATGGAAAAATTTCAAAGCAGAAAAGCTTTCAAGAAGTGGAATGGCTGCTTCTAACAGCTTACAATCAGATGCAGCATCAAATAAATGAACTAAAGGTGGAATTTATAACTCAAAGGGAAGCAGCACATAAAAATTGTAAATATTTGCAGCATGTCCAAGTAGTAGAGAAAGAAAGAGCACTTATAGGAGAGTAATCCAAGGGGGCTGTGGAGCAACCACTACCTGGATAGGCCAGCCAGTATAAAAGGGAGCCAGGTGATTAATAGAACAACGGGAAGAAACCCTGAAGGCATTTCAGAAATCTTTGAGGCCACTCCTTCCATCACAGGTCTGGAGACCTAGAAGGACAAAGAATTTGGAGGGACAGGCCCAGACTGCTGAAGCCCTGTACCACCGTGGAATGCTGCTCCCTGCATCCTGGCTGCTGGGTCTTCAGCCATGGTTCACAGGGTTCTAGGTACTGCTTTGGCTGCCACTCAAGAGAGGGAAATTCATAAGCCTTTATGGGCTTCCACAAGTTATTAAGCCTGCAGGTGCCCAGATACAAGAGTGGTGGAGGCTTGGCTTCTACCTTGATTTTATATGATGTTTCTGAAAGCCTACGTGTCCAGGCAGAAAACCCACAGGGCAGAGCTCCTACAGGGACTCTTCTAAGATGATGTGAAATGAAAATGAGGGGTTGGAGGCCCTGCCAAGCATCCCTACTGAGTGCTGCCTAGTGGAGCTGTGGGAGCAAGGCCATTGTCCTTGAGACTTCAGAATGATAGAGTGACTTAAAGCATAAAACCCCAGCATGGAAAAGCCGCTGACATCCAACTACAACCCATGAGAGCAGCCCAGAAAAGCTATGGGGGCTGTGATGCCCAAGGCCTCGGGAGCCCACCCACACACCAGTGTGTCCAGGATCCAGGACATAGAGTCAACAAAGAGTATGGATCTCTAAGACTTCTTATCTGCCCTTATTAAACGTTTGCAAATAACTACAAGGCCACGAAAATAAGACTACTCAGTAATAATTTCCGAATCCTGGAGAGATCAGCTAGGGAGAAAAAGGAAAACATTTCCATTTTGTTTACAAAAAATAAACTTGATCAAATTGCTGATAAAGTTTCTTTAAATCTAGTCCACTGCTGTGATATTAAAGTTATCAGAAATTTCTCCTTGTCAGTGCCTTTTTTATGAATTTGTTGAAATTTGTATCATAGCTGCTTCCAAAATCTCTCATAAACGCATCAGAGTAAAATGATAAGCTCTCTGTGGATGACAAAAAACTTAAAATGGCAATGATTAAAGATCTAATTGGAGTTCATTATAATGCAATTGACATGAAAATTTTGTGTTTTTGTGACACACAACATCATGATCACTAATAACATTATTTCAGAACATATTAGAATTTTTAACATTTCATACAAATTTTGGGATACTTATATTGATAACATATAAATGTTAGACATCACCTTTATTTGACAATACTTCCCATGCAATTTAACATATATAATTATCTTTTTAATTTTTTTTTTTTTTTTAGAATTCTGGAGTATATGTGAGCATTTGCTATATAAGTAAATTGCATGAAGGCAAGGTTTGAGCTTCTTCTAACTACCCCTCTTCCCCCCAGTAGTTGGCATGGTACCCAGTGGGCGGCTGTATGCCTCTTATCCCTCCTCATTCTCTCCCTCCTTTACCTGCTATTTCTGTTCTTGTGTGTCTAATGTTTAGTATTCACTTATAAGTGAGATCATGCGGTGTTCGATTTTTTTGTTTCTGTGATTGTTCACTTAGAACGATAGTCCCCAGTTGCATCTATGTTGCTGCAAAGGATGTAGTTTTGTTCTTGTTTATGAGTGTGTAGTAGTCCATTGTATATATGTGCCACATTTTCTTTATCCAGTCTACTTTGCATCTAAGTTGGTTCCAAGTTTTTGCTATTGTGAATAGTGCTGTAATAAACATATGCAAGCAGGTGTCTTTTGGGTAGAGCAATTTATGTTCCTCTGGGTATATTTGCAGGACAGGGATTACTGGGTTGAAAGTAGCTTAATTTTCAGTTATTTGAGACATTGCAAGCACTGCTTTCCACAAAGGTTGAACTCATTTACTTTCCCACCAACATTGTAGCAGTATTCCCTTTTTTCCATGGCTCACCAACACCTGTTGTTTCTTTGACTTTTTAATGATAGTCATTCTCACTGGTATGAGGTTGTATTTCCTTGTAGTTTTGATTTGCATTTCTCTGATGATTATTAAAGCTGAGCTTTTTTCCCCCATATGTTTGTTGGCTATTGTATATCTTTTTTTCCCTGAAAAGTCTCTGTTCATGTCTTTGCCCATTTTTTAAGGGAGTTATTATTTTTTTCATGTCAATTTGTTTCAGTTCCTTATAGATCCTGAATGTTAGGCCTTTGTTGAATTAATAGCCTGCAAATATTTTTTTCCCATTCTGTGAGTTGCCTCTTTACTCTCTTGATGGTTTCTTTTGCAGTGCAGAAACAGTTTAGCTTGACAAGTTCCAATATGCCAACTTTAGATTTTATTTGCTTTTGAGAACATCGCCATGAATTCATCACATAGGCCAATGTCTAAGTGGGTGTTCCTCAGGTTTTCTTCTAAGATTCTTACAGTTTTAAGTTTCACAATGAAGTCCTTGATCCATTTTGAGTTAATTTTTGTATATGGTGATAGGTTGGGGTCCAGTTTCATTCTTTTGCATATGGTTAGCCAGTTTTTCCATCATTTGCTAAATATAGTCTCCTTTCCTTAATGTTTTTGTTGGCTTTGTTTAACATGAGTTGTTGAAGATCTATGGTTCTATTTCTGGATTCTCTGTCATGTTTCATTGGTCTATGTGTCTAGTTTTATACCAGTACCATGCTATCTTGGTTACTATAGCTTTGTAGTAAAGTCTGAAGTCCAGGAGTTTGTTCTTTTTTCAGAGGATTTCTTTAGCTATTGGGGCTCTTTTTGGCTTCTATATGGATTTTTAAGTATTGCTTTTTTTAAGTCTGTGAAAAATGATGCTGGTAGTTTAATAAGGATTGCATTGAATCTGTAGATTGCCTTGGATAGAATAGACATCCTCAAAATATTGATTCTTTCTTCCTTCTTGATTGCTTGGAATACTAAATGAACGTGGGATGTTCTTCCATTTGTTTATGTTATCTTTGATTTTTTTGAGCAGTGTTTTGTAGTTATCATTGTAAAGAACTTTCACCTCTTTGGTTAGATTTTGAGCAGTGTTTTATAGTTTCTATTGCAAAAAAACTTTCACTTCTTTGGTTAGATAAATGTTGAGGTATTTTATTTTTTGTGGCTGTTGTGAATGGGATTGTGTTTTTTATTTAGTTCTCAGCCTGCTTGCTGTTGGTGTATATAACTTATTTTTATACATTGATTTTGAATCCTGAGACATTATCAATGTTATTTATCTGTACGAGGAGGTTTTTGACAGATTCTCTAGGGTTTTCTAGGTATAGAATCGTATCATCTGCAAAGAGGGATAATTTAACTTCCTCTTTTCAAATTTGGATGTCCCTGATTTCTTTCTCTTTCCTGATTGCTCTGGCTAGGACTTCTAGTAGTATGCTAACAGGAGGAATGAAAGTGGACCTCCTTGTCTTATTCCTTTTCTTAGGGGGAATGCTTCCAACTTCTGCCCATTAAGTATGATGTTGGTTGCAGGTTTGTCATAGATGGTGCTTATTGTTTTGAGGAACGTTCCTTTGATGCCAGGTGTTGAGATAATAAAGTGTTTCTTGGTTTTACATCTATTTATGTGGTAGATTACATTTATTGATTTGTCTATGTTGAACCAGCCTTACATCCCTGGAATGAAGCAAACCTGGTGATGATGAATGATCTTTGTAATGTACTGTTGGATGAGATTTGCTAGTATCTTGTTGAGATCTTTTTAAAATTTTTTAACTTTTTTTTTTTTGTAGAGACAAGGTCTCACCATGTTTCCCAGACTGATCTTGAACTCCTGGGCTCAAGCAATCCTCTTCCCTTGACCTCCCAAAGTGCTGGGCTTATAGGCGTGTGCCATCACGACTTGTTGAGATCTTTTGCATGTATATTCACCAGGGAAATTGACCTGAAGTTTTCTATCCTTGTGAGGTCTTGAATGTTTTGGGGTATCAGGATAATATTAGCATTATAAAATAAGTTAGAGAGAATTTCTTCCTTCTTGATTGGAATACTTTCAATAGGATTGATAGGATTCAATAGGATCAGTTCTTCCTTTTATGTCTTGTAGCATTCAGTTAAGAAACCATCTGGCCCATGGAATCTTTTGGTAAGGTGGTTTCTTATTACTCAGTTGATGTTTTCCATTATTATTAGTCTGTTTAGAATTTCAATTTCTTCCTGTTTCAACCATGGGAGGTTGTGTATTACAAAGAATTTCTCCATTTCTTCTAGATATTCCAGCTTACTTGCATTATGATATTCACAGTAACCTCTGATAATGTTTTATATTTGTTCAGAGTTTGTTACCTCACCTTTTTCATTTCTCATTGTGCTTATTCACATTTGGTTTCTCTCTCTCCTTTTGCTTTTTTGTTAATCTGGCCAAGAGAGTATATCTTATTTATTCTTTTAAAGAACAAGCTTTTTTCCTTGTTGATCCTTTATGTGATTTATTTGTTCTCTGTTTCATTTAGTTATAATTGTATTTTGATAATTTCCACTGTCTTACTAACATTAGGATATGATTATTCTTGATTTTTTCAGATTTCTTAGCTGCTATGTGAGACTGTTTACTAGAAGGGTCTCTATTTTCTTGATGTATGCATGAAATGTTATAAAATTTCCTCCCAGCACTGACATTATGGTATTCTAGAGGTTTTGTTATGTTGTATCTTTGCTTTCATTTGTTTCTAGAAATCATTTTATTTCTGTCTTGATTTCTGTGTTAACTCAAAAGTCATTCAAAAGTTTGTTGCTTAATTTCTATGTATTTGCATATTTTAGGAGGTTCCACTGTGATCTGAAAAGAGGTTTAGTATGATTCTGATCTTTTGAAATTTGTTCACGTTTAATTTATGCTTGAGCATGAAGTCAATCTTAAAGTATATTCCTTGTGCTGATGAGAAGAACATATATTCTGTGGTTGTTGGGTGAAGTGTTCTATTAGATTTAATTGATTGAGTGTTGAGTTAAGGTTCCTGATTTCTTTGTTAGGTTTTTTGGTTTTTGTTTTTTTTTTACCTCAATTATCTGTCTAAGGCTGTTTCCAACTATAATTGTATGGCTTCTGTGTCCTTCCTAAGTTTTATTAGCAATTGCTTTATAAATCTGGGTGTTCCTATGTTGGGTGCATATATTCAAGATAAATATTTCTTGCTGATGGAATGGGCCTTTTATTATTATGTAGTACTCCTCACTGTTTTTTTTTTTAACCCAACTTTTATTGGTTTAAAATCTTTTTGTCTGATATAGGAATAACTACTCTATCAGTTTTGTTTTCCATTTCCATTTATCTGGAGGATCTTTCTCTGGCCCTTTACTTTGAGCCTGTGGGTATCATTTGCAGTGAGATGAGTTTCCAGATGAACCTTGCTTCTTTATCCAATTTGCCACTCTGTGCCTTTTGAAAGGTGCATTCATTTCATTTACATTGTTAATTATGACATGCAGGAGTTTGTTCCTGATAAATTTCTATTAAGAGGTTGCTTTGCATTTTAGACTTTGTGATTGGTTTTGTATGCTCTGTAAGCTCTATGCTTACCTATGCTTTTGTGATGTGTGGAACTATTCTTTCATTTTTCTGCTTAGAACTTTCTTAAGCATCTCCAGAAGGCCTGGTCTGGAGACAGCAAATTCTTTTAGCAATGGAATATCTGCGAATAATTTTCTTTTTTCTTTTTCATTAATGAAGCTTAGTTTGGTGGGACGTGAAACTGTCCATATTCAACTGAATTGCTTTTCTTTAAAAATGCTAAAGAGGTGATTCCCATCCCTTCTGGCTTATAAGGTTTCTTCTGAGATGTCGCTGAAATTCTGATGGGTCTTCCTTGATAGGTCGTCTGTCCCTTTTCTCTAGTTGCCTTTAGGATTTTTTCTTTCATGCTCATCTTGGCGAGTTGGGTTCTCAAGTGCCTCAAGGATGGTCTTCTCGTGTAATATCTCATAGAAGTTATCTGAATCTCTTGCATCTGCATGTCTCTCTAGTGAGATAGGGAAGTTTTCCTTGGTGACATCTTGGAAAGTTTGTTCCAGGGAATTTTGTTTCCCTTTCTTTCTCAGTGATACCATTCAATTGTAGAGTTGCCCTTTATATAATCCTAGACCTTTTATAGACTTTACTTACTCTTCCTAAGCCTTGTCTCCTCGTTTTTGTCAGACTGGGTTAGTTCAATAAGTTGATCTTCTTCCTCAGAGAAACTTTCTAAAGTCTCGCCAATTCCTCTTTTAAGGCTTGCTGTTGTGTTTTAAAAATTCAGGAGAGAATTCTTTGTTTCCTGAAGTTCAGTTTGGTGCTTTCTTAGAATGGCCAGATGAATTTTCACTCTCTGCACTGCTTTCATGGCATTTATAATTTGAGTGTTCACTTTTTTGTGGATCTTTCTGAGTGTCTTTGCCATCAGTAGTCTGAATTCTATGTCAGTCATCAGGGGCAGGTCATTCTTGATGGGTTCCATTGCTAGGGATCTAAGAGGCCCCTTTGTGGGCGTTAACTCAAGGCTTTGGGGATTGTCAGTGTCTTTTCACTGGTTCTTCCTCTATGAGGGCAGACTGTTCTTTTTTGTTGTTGCTGTCAAATTTTTTGAAAAATTAAAAGAGATTGCTATTGTTGGGTGTGGCAGTCTGTGTGATTTTTTTAAAACCTGATCTGCCTCTTCTGATCTGCTTGTGGGAGGGTCAGAGGTGACAGGAAGTATAGTAAACTCAGGGGAAACCATCTGGCACTGCTTTACTAGTGCACTCTGGTGCAGGGGTGAGGCAAATGCTTTCCTCCAGTTCAGAGGCTTTCCCCTCCCTCTAGTACAACTGCCAAGAGCCCTGGCAGTATGGAAGCTCTGGGAGTCTCCTCCCCAACCTAGGCATCTTATCAGCAGGATTGGGAGGAGTCTGGGAGGGGTCCTGCAACTCTTTTTTGGCACAGGTTCTCTTGCGGGCATGGGGTGGTCTCCTCCATCTCAGTAGGACTGCCTCTTTCACCCAGGGGTAGAATGGAAGCTTTTGTCTTGTTAGTGAAAAGACCATATCTCTCCCTCAGTCTGCAGGTGGGCAGGTCCACTGCCTTCCCGCTGTGTAGAAGCCCATTGCCTCCTACTTCCTGCCCTGCTCCATAGGAAGGACCATCACAGTGAGGTGTGTGAATAAAAAGCTATTGCTTTTACTCAGTTTCCTTGCACAAGAACACTCTCCCCATCTCCTGGCTAGGCCACTTTTAGGGGTGTCCAGAGCTTGGAACTGTCCTTCCTCCCCATCCCTAGGAGAGCTTCCAATAAACTTCAGCTTGGAGTTTTAGGCCAACCTTCAAAGTCCTAGACCTGCAACTACATTTAGCTTTCCTTGCTGAAAGCATCAATCCCTGGAAATCTTCAGCTGGCTATCTCGGCCCTCTCTCTCCTTCCCCTCTTTTGTTGGCTTCTCCACTTATCCCAGATGAATCAGTGTTAGAGTCGGAGAATTTCTTGTTCTGAGCTCTTTCTCTTACCTTTGCCTCAAATTATCTTAATATCTTTCTTTTTATAAAACAAATTCTTATGAGATAATCTGTAGTATTTCAACTTTAGTTTGAGATTTTAAAAAGACTCAGTTTAGAAGTGGATTTTTGGAATTTGTCAAAAATATCAAATGTTTTAAAGAGTTGATTAAATATCTCACTGGTCACTATGAAACAATAGCAAAGTGACAAAAAACAAAACAACAACAAAAAAAACTTCAAAGGCAAATAGAGAAAGTTATTTAATTGTAAAATTTTATTTAGTGTGCTCTCTCTCTCTCAATCTACAGTTTTGTTAGCAGTAACTGACTGTCAATAATAGAAATCAGGTATTTTCAAATCTCATTACAGTTATTGCAGAGATCTCAACTTATTTTTTATGCTACTTCAACATCATAGCAATAGAACCACTCCTGGATCTGGCTATTAAATGCACATCTATATTACTGTATCACAAATTGACATTTTTTCCCTTTATTTTATTGTAAAGATGTGGGTTATAGGTCATGATTAGGTACATAAGTAGTCTATATGCAGGTGAAGTTTGGGCCTCTAATTGGTCATCATTTCCCTGGTTCAGGATCCGGTACCCTTAGCGATGTCATGTGCCCTTCCCTCCATTGGCAGTGACCCACTACTGCCAATCCCTCTCTTGCAGTATTGTAATAAATGTTCAGGACCCACCCATGAATGAGAACATGTGGTATTCAGTTATTTACTTCTGTGATGGATCACTGAGTATGATGGACTCTAAATCCATCCAAGTTGTTGCAAAGTCCATAATTTTGTCCTTCTTTATGGCTGCATAATACTTCATTGTGCATATGTACCACGTTTTCTTTATCCAGTCAACTTTTGATGGGCAACAGAGTTGCCTCCATGTTTTTGTTACTGTGAGTGGTGCTGCAATAAACATGTGTAGAAGAATTTTGGTAGAAGAGTTTGAGCTCCTTCAGGTATATTCCCAGAAGGGGGATTGCTGGGTCATATTGAAGGTCAATTTCTATCTCTTTTAAAAATTACCACACTGTTTTCCAAAGAGGTTGAACTAGTTTGCACTCCCACCAATACTGTAAAAGCATTCCCTTGTCTCTGTCCCTCACCAGCACTTGTTGTTTTTTATTTGTTAATGATGACCATCCTTACTGGAGTTAGGTGGTGTCTCAATGTGGTTTTGATTTGCATTTCTCTGATGATTAGTGAGGCTGAGCATTTTTTCATGTATCTATTGGTTGTTTGTCTTATTTTGAGAAGTGTCTACTCATGTCTTTTGCCAACTTTTTAATAGTACTGTTTATTATTTTTTTTCTTTCAGCTCATTTGAGTTCCTTGTAGATCCTAGATGTTAGACCTTTGTCAAATATACAATTAGCAAATTTTTTTTCCCATTCTGTGGGCTGTCTCCCCACTCTCTTGATGGTTTCTTTTGCTTTACAGAAGCTTTTCGGTTTGATGAGGTCCCATTTGTCTATCTTATCTTATATGGCATATGCTTTTGATCAGGAATCAGTTGCCTATTCCAACGTGCAGAAGGGTGTCTACTGCATTTTCTTCTAAAATTCTTATTATCTGAGGTTTTACATTTAGGTATTTGATCCATTTAGAGTTATTTTTTGTGTATGGTGCTAGGTAGGGGTCTTGTTTCATTCTTTTGCCTGTGGTCAGTCAGTTTTTCCAGCACCATTTGTTGAATAAGGTCTTCTTTCCCCAGTGGTTGTTGTTGATGGCTTTGTCAAAGATAAGTTGATTGAGAGATCAAATTTTTACTTCTGGAATCTCTATCCTGTTCCATTGGTTTATATGCCTGTTTTTGGAACAATACCAGGCTTTTTTTGACTATTGTAGCCTTATACTAAAATTTAAAGTTTAGAAGTGTGATACCTTCTACTTTGTTTCTTTTGCTAAGGATTGTTTTGGCTATTTGTGGTCATTTTTGTTTCCATATAAATTTCTATATTGTTGTTTCTGGGTCTGAATAGATTGATGTTGATCATTTGAAAGATATTGCATTGAATCTGTAGATTTTATTGGGCAGGACGGACATCTTAACAATATTGACTCTTCCAATCCATAAGCATGAAACGTTTTTCCATTTATTTGTAGTTTTCATTGTAAAAGTCTTTCACTTCTTTGGTTAGGAAGATGCCAAGGTATTTTATTTTTTATGTGTGGCTATTGTGAATTGAATTGAGCTTTTTATTTGGTTCTGCCGGTTTGCTGTTGGTGTATAGGAATGGAACTGTCTTTTGCAAATTGATTTTTGTACCTCGAGACTTTGTCAAAGTCCTTTATCAGTGCAAGGAAGTTTCTGACAGATTCCCTTGGGTTTTCAAGGTATAGAATCATATCATCCACAAAGAGGGATAACTTAACTTCCTTTTTTTCCTATTTGGATACCCCCAGTCTCTTTCTCCTGCCCAACTGCTTTAGCTAGAACTTCCATTACTATGTTGAACAGGAGGGGAGAGACTGGGCAACATTGTCTTGTTCCTGTTCTCAGGGGAAATGCTTCCAACTTCTGTACATTTAGCAATATGTTGACTGTGGGTTTATCATAAATGGCTTTTAATATTTTGAGGATTGTTCCTTTTGTGTCTTGATGCTCAAGTGTTTTTATCAAGAAGCGATGCTAGATTTTGTGGAAAACTTTTTCTATATCTAATAATATAATCCTGTGGTTCTTGTTTTTACATCTGCTGGTGTATTGAATTACATTTATGGTAATTCAACATCTTGTATATGTTGAACCAACCCTGCATCCCAGGGTTGAAGCCTACCTGGTCATGGTGGATTATTTTTGAGCTGTGTTGTTGAATCCAATTTGCTAGTATCTTGTTAAGAATTTTTGCACCTATGTTCATCAGGAAGATTGGCCTGTAAATCTTTTCTTGTTGGGTCTTTGCCAAGTATGGATATCAGTGTGATGTTAGAGTCATAAAATGATTTGGGGAGAGTTCCATCTTTCTCAATTGCTTGGAATGCTTTCAATAGGATTGGTATGTTTTGTAGAATTCAACTCTGTCTGTTTTGTAGAAATCAGCTGGAAGGCTGTCTGGCCCAGGTTTTTGTTTTTTTTATTTTTTATTTTTGGAGATAGCTTTCTTATGATAAAGTCAATTTCCTGGGTTATTATTGGTTTATTTAGCGTTTTAATTTCTTCTTGTTTCAACCTTGAGAGGTATCAGAAAGCCTGCCATTTCATGTAGGTTTTCAAGGTTTTTTTTTTTCGGGCAAGTGTGCATAACAATCTCTGATAATTTTTTGAATTTCTTTGGGGTCAGTTGTGATTTCTTTTTATGCATTTCTATTTTTTTATTTATTTGGACTTTTTTGTCTCTTTTTCTTGGTCAATCTGGCTAGGTGCCCATCAATATTATTTATCCTTTCCAAGAACCAGCTTTTGCATTGTTAATTTTTTCTGTGATATTTTTGTCTTCCATGTCCTGAAGTTGGGCTTTTATTCTGGTGATCTGGAATATTCTGCTGGAGTAAGGGTTTTGGTGGTTATGCCTTCCAGCTCCCTAGGTATATTGTTAGACAGTTTACTTGTGATCTTTTTGTTTTGTTGATGTGTGTATTTAGAGCAATAAATTTCCCTCTTAGTAGGATGTTATGGCATCCAGAAGTTCTAGTAAGATGTGTGTTTGTTTTCAGAAATCTTAAAATTTCTGTCTTGATTTCTGTGGTGATCCAATAGTCATTCAGTAGTATGTTGCTTAGTGTCCATGTCTTTGTGGGTTTTAGGGAGATCTTGTTGGTGACAAGATCTATTTATTTTTACTCCATTGTATTCTGAGAAGACGCATGGTAGTATTTCTAGCTTATGGAATTTGTTTATGCTTGATTTATGGCTTGGAATGTGGTTGGTCTTGGAGTATGTTTCATATAGTGACAAGTAGAATGTATATTCTGTGTTTGCTGGGTGGAGTGTTCTGTAGATATCTATTAAATACATTTGGTTAAGTGTCAAGTTTAGGTATTGGATCTCCTTATTGGTTTTTTGCCATGATGATCTATCTAGGGTTGTTAGTAGGGTGTTTAAGTCTCCAGTTATAATAGTGTTAGAGTCAATATCTTCTTTTAGTTTACTTAGTAGTTGCTTTATAAATCCTGATGCTTCTTTGTTGGGTGCATATATGTTTAGGATGGATATTTCTTGCTGATTTTTCAGGCATTTTCTCTTTGTTACACTGGGGATTACCTGTGTTCTTCTGTTGATTTTTTCTCATTTGTGACAGATCTCTTCCCCTTCTCTTTGAATCCATTATTCAGTGGTAGTTGGAGCAGTTTTTACTTCTATTGTTTGCTTAGCCCCCTATTCTTCCCTGAGCAGGAGCTTCAAATTTGTTCTATTTTGAAACAGGGCTGGGGGTGGGAAGATGTGCTGTCTCTTTTAGTGTTGAAATGCAAGTTAGGTGGAAGGTGGGGAGCTAGGATTCAGAAACTTCCTACAGGTCATAATTTCACTGACTGGGGTATGGGCCCTGAGGCCCACTCCCACCAACACTCAATATTCCAATGCAATGATTATGTATGTGTACCCACTGGCTCCAAGATAATGTGAAAGAAATGAGGAGAACAGAGAAAGTAGATGGAAAGAGAACAGACAAAACCAAAACACACACACACACACACACACACACACACACAAAACAAACAGAAAAAAGGGAAACTGCAAAATGAACACTCACACACACATTCACACACACACACAAAACAAAGGAAAATGAAAAAAGAAAACAAAAATAAAACAACATAAAAGGGGAAAACTACAAAATGAACACTCACACATACATACAAAATGAAGAAAAACAAAAAAAACCCTGCAAAATGAGCACTCCCACACACACACACACCACATACAACAAAGAAAAACATAAAACAAAGGAAAACTGAAAAACAATTACCACACACACACACACACCCAAAACACAAAAGAAGAAAAACAAACAAAGAAACAAAAAAGAATTCCTTAGCATTGAGTACCCTCTTGTGTCAGCTTTCCTTCTCCCTGCTGCTCATAGCTAAGCCTGCCAAGTTAGATTTTCCACCTCCTGCTGGGTGTGATTGTTGGTCAGTACAAGCAGGAGTGGGGGGTGTCAGCTTGTTTCCAATCTTCCAGTGCATGGCTCACAGAGGGCTGAGAAGTACCAGTACTCCACTCCTGCCTACCTTCTCTCCATGTGGTCAGGAGGATGACCTCAAGGAAAAGGTGTTAAGTTGCCTATTCCCCAGGTGCTGGTGATGGGTACATCAGCCTGGCTCATTCAACAGTAGGGTTCTCCCAGTAAGGACATGCCAATCTAGGTTCCATTGGATTTTTCTCCCTCAACCATGCCCTGACCACGTGTGTCTGACCATTAGAACATTGCTGAGTGGAGGGAGTTGGGTCAGCCAGCACTCACTGCTGTTCTTCTCTGGCTGGTCTTCCTCATCATCTTGCGACCACACCTTTTGTCATGTAGTTGGGTCAGGGTAGCAGATACGGAACCTGGACTCTGTGCTCACCCCATCCTTCTGAAGCTTGTGCTCTCAGGGTACTCCCTCTGGGTTTGTGATTCACCCTAGAGTGATGTGGAATTTACACACCAGTCTCAAGGAGCAGGTATGTTGCTTAATGGTGGGCACCTCGAAGTGCTTCCCTCCTCAGGTTTCAAAATGATACCAGAGTGCTTGTTTCACCTCCTCTGGTGGGACTCAGCCTCTGGCTCCCTTGCTGAACTCTCCCCACAGCCCTCACTGCCATTATCTGGCCTGACACTGAAGATGGTGGTGGCAGAGTCTGGTCCTGAATGGCAGCTGCTCCTAGCAGCTTATTCCTGGAGAGGGCTTTGTTAATTTCAGCTAATGGCATTCACTCCTGCTTCACAGAAAGTTCTGGGGTCAGAGCAGAGTAGCTGCTGCACCGGCCATTCCACCAGGAGAGACCAGACCACTTGTTCCCATTCAGTAAGCCACTTGCACACTCACTTACACACAGACATGCACACAAATTTATCCTTACACTTACTCATTCACTCACACAGGGACTCACACAGTCTGACCAGCTCTGCTGCCAGCTTTTCCAGTCAGTTCTTTTAATATTAAGAAAACTCAGTCTTCTTACATAAGCAAAGTCCTAGAAAAGGGAACATAACTCACATAAATTTATCTTAATAAAATAAAAAATCTCTTTTCCTACTTCAATTACTTAAAAAATTATAAAAATGACCAATTTCTAACAAAAGCAGACCAAGACAAAAAGTTTATCATTTCAAAAGAGACTAAATTCTCATTTTCCATGCTTAGCTTTAATATTAAGACTCATTTTTAAAATGTTTATAGTAAATTCAATCCAGTTAACATGACCATCTAAGATTTTCTGTATCTCTTCCAAACTTTCTCCACCCATTTAATTTTTGTCTTTTCCCTATGCATTCTGAAACAATCTTTGAGTATCTTCACAATTAGACAAAAATTACTCATCTCAAAAAAAAAATCCTCATACCTCAATGAAACCTATAGGTTTCATTGTGAAAAATACATCTTATTTTACTTGAATATTTTGCATACAGGATTATTTCCTTCTGTAATTTTGAGTAGTTTTGATTCCATACATTGATTAGAATTCTTAATTCTTAGTAAATCTATTTTCATGATATAAGTAATTGTCATCTGTTTATCACACCAGCATTCTGTTAATTGGTAAATCTATTAATATACCTTTTCATAATTTCTAGAAACATACAATTTTTATTTCTTCATAATGCAATTTTTCAATGTGTAACAGGGAACATAAACCATGTACATTTTGCTAATAGACCCAAATATCTGTATTTCTTCTGTAATAAAAAGCCCAAAATAGATAAGCTTATGTTTGGAAATTAATGGTTTAATATTTTATCTTATTTGGAAATAATCTGGATACTCAATGAATATTACTTATTTAATTTAACTTTAAGAAAAACTAAGGGTGTTAGTTTCCAAAAAGACTTTGGAAGCTATTTTTAAAATAAACAATATAAAACACAATTGCAGTTGAAAGACTTATTCATATACTTTTATTGTACTATTTATTGTACTAGTATATCTATTTAATTCACTAGTTATTAACAAATTTGCTTTGCTTACTCACGAAAATTTCATGAGACATCAGACATAGCTAGCCATCCTCTCAAATTATCTTCCTGTTAACTATATTTGCAGCACATGTATGCTAGGCAGTCATCATGAAGGAAAAAACCTAAATATCAAATACATGCAGTTTTTTGTTGTTATACTGCTGTGTTTGAGATACATGAAGTAAATGTTATTGTATTTTCACATTTATTTAGATTAAACTGTTAGGGAGAGATAACAGAAAGTTATTTGACGAGCAAGCCCAGGTGGAATAAAAGCTGTGTGTATTATTGTATTTAATGCTGACAACTCTGAAGTGATGCCTATTTTAATTAAACCAATAGACTTGGACTAGCTTTTATTTGTCAAATATTATCCTAGATAGTGTGAACTTAAGAAAATATTTTAGGTAGTTTCTGTTTTTCAAGACTTTAAAGAATATTTAATTTATATAAGCACATACCTTTAAACCTATTTAATAGACCTCTTTTAAAAACTGATTTTTTTCAATACCCTTCACAGGTAGAAAAATGTCATACATACAAACATACTAGATGGATATATATATAAAGAAGCAAATTTTATAGTTTGGATTCTAAAATTGTAGCCATGTGTCAGGTACAATATCAAACTCACTATCCATTTTTGAGTAATGTCTGTATATTGTGAAAAATCATCTGTAAACCAGTCCTAAGTCTTCACTTCCTCTGTCAAGTGATTTTACAAGTTCCCCATGAGGCCACAAGTGCAGTCAGGAATTGAGAAAGCAGTGCAACAAGAGTGCAAACCATGTGCATTTGACCCATTCTTTAGAAAACTTACCTGTGTTTTGAGGGTCTGATTAGGCCCAATCATGTATGTACCACTTTCATCTGATGGTGGAGCACTGCTATGCATGCTCAACTGTATGGCTTGGTGGGTCACCTAGCACAAAGATCATGATCGGCTTCCATTTGCATTGCAACTTGATTACCCGTGGTAAAGCATTCAACCTCTACTAAGGCTCAGCATCAGGGAGTAGACCTGTGTTTGAAAAGAGGAGTAAGTATTAGACCACAGTGGAATAAAATAATTATTGACACCAACAGAGTTTCCCCAAAACCCACAGAACATAGACAATAAATAACATGGTGCTAAACAACTTCTAGATCAACATAGAAATCAAAAGAGAGATTAAAAGATACCTGGAAACAAATGAAAATGAGGAAACATCTTACCA
>CAUYQG010220867.1:0-29661 GCA_963574415.1 Tarsius wallacei
GGATTAGATTCTAAGAGAACTTTGTCTTTGACAAACTACCATTTTTAGCATAAAGTCTGGCCATGGCTCTAAGTTTCAATGTGCGTACAACTGATTTGAGATGGGTTTTTTCTTTGTTTTGCTTTTCAACATTGGCTGGAATTGAGTAGAAATAAGTCCATGATGCCTCTTCACATGTGTCATGAAATATGAGAAATCTGTCTGACTCTAGTTACTATTTCTTTACGACACAATGGGCAGGTCTCCAGCTGCAAGGCACAATCCATGCACAGGTCACTGTGTCCACATGGCTTCAGCTGTGTGTCTGCTACCTCATCATAGCAAAGGGAGCAGCAGTTTTCTCAGATACTGACTTGCTTCAGCAGAGCAAGACGTCTGTGCCTTGGCAAAATGATTTTTTCTTCAGCTGTTAGGAAAGCGTAGTCATTAAAAGTGCTAAATTTCATAGATGGTGGGTATTTGAATGGTTTTGCTCCAAAGTTGAACTCACATTGTTGATATGACATAAAACTAGCTGCAGCAAAAAATCTGGATACAGTAGATGAAAAGACTTGTTTCTCAGGAGGCAGCTGGTTGCCATTTAAAAAGAAGATCATTTGCTTTTCATTCAAATCTAACAGAAATCCTACTGTGTCTCCTTCTTTCTAGCACGGGTGTAGGTGAGTCTTACTTCTGGCATTGTACCAAATCAGCTGCCGGCAGCCATCATATGCACAGGAATATTCATCGTCCCCAATGCCATAGCCTTCATGATTGAGAAATTTGCTGTCTCGAGTGGCCCAGCCAATCTGCATGACACCAGAAGTGACCACTGTTACTTCGTAGTACCTGAAGAGGCATCACAGCGAGCCTCCAAGCCATGAGGTGAGATCTTCAGGTACTCACTAACATCATTGCTATTCAGCATGGCTCTAACGCTGCTCAAGTTCACTTTCTCATAGGTCAGCTGTCTACCTTCTTTTAAAAAGAGATTGTCTAAGCTCCACTGGGCACAGAAACCAACTTGACATTTCAGATAATCATGATCATCAGCCCAGGACTCCAATATGACAAGCCAGTCACTAATACTGGATTCAGAGATAGTCAATTTATTTTCACTTGTCTGTGCAAACTTTTCCAGTGCGATAAGTGCAAAAAGCATGATTGTGGGGTGGGACTGTAACTTCAGACACTGTAGTAAATATTCCAGTATTCCTGGGCTAAGCAAACCTATACTTGCAGGACCTGCTAGTTTTTCAGCCAAGCAGCCTAGCACTGCAGATGTGTTCCTGTGTTTGGCAGGATGACCTGAGTCCTGGCAAGCCACTTCTCCATTTAAATTGAGAATTTCAGTCAATTTCTGGAGTGCATCTTTAGTGGGCAATGGACATTCATCTAGTAACAATGTTATGACAGCTGGTCCCAGCGGATCTTCCAATGGAATAACTCTAATTAAAGACTGGACAACATCCAACCATCCTTCATCTGTTTCTGACATTTCATGTAATGTAATCATTGAATAGGGAGGTTCCTGATCATTATCTACAAGACTCCGTATTACTGCCAGGGTGTCTAGCTCTAGCACACCCACATTTTGTTTCTTTCTCCTTGGCTCATGTGGTCCTCGGCCCCTCCTTGGTGGCCGAACAGGGTCCCAGGGTTGGCTCCTCGTGTCAGCAGTGGGCACTGCACTGTTCTCGGCCTGTTGCTGCTGGGTGTCAACACTGTCTTCTGCTCCATTGTCTTCTCGGCAGATACAGGAATTACCCATGGTAGTAGTGGCACCTCTAGTCCCCAGAAAGTGGGCTATGTGCTCCTCGAGGGTCACAAGCAGACCCTGGCCAAGGCTTCTGCTCGCTAAGAACACGGCCCAACCAAAGACGATCATTTAGATAGTTTTCAGTTTTCCAAGTCCTGTTTTCATAATCTGGAGTTGAGGAATTTGCATCCTATTTGTTTTTAACAGCTGAATGCCAAAGAAAGTTGCAGAGCTTATCTCCAACATCATCAACTACAGGGAATCTTGGTCATCCAATGGCAGTTTTTCTCTAGTCCCTGGGCCCACCGGAGGGAGGGGATGGCGGCGGCGGCACGACTCCTTTGTGCGAGGACAGGCGCAAGGCCCGCCCCCGCTTCCCACAGCCCCGGCCCTCCCTCAGTCCCCTCAGTTTGATTTTTGTAAGGATTTCTTCTAAGTTTTGTTAGGGGAGACCAAAGCAGCCTTAATCTAGAGCTAGTTTGGCATTACTAATGAAGCAATAAACATCTTCTGAGTACCCTGCCCTTTCCCTGTCTGATGAGAATACCAATACTTGCCTTGTGTAAACTCAGGGGATTGATCTCACTGCTCTTTTTTGGTAGTTATTCTTTCAACCTTGAGTAGTCAGCTGAATATCTTGAGGACTTTCACAGATGTTTGCATCTCTCTCTCTCTCTCTCTCTCTCTCTCTCTCTCTCTCTCTCTCTCTCTCTCTCTGTCTCTAATACTCTCCTCTCCTCTCCAATATTCTTTTGAGAACCCTAGTTATACTGGCCTTCCTAAAATCCCAGCTTTAACTCCCCTCAGTTTAAAATATTTACAATTGGGAGCAGAAGATTATATTCATGAAATGTAGCAAGATGGTCAAATTGAGTAAGATTATTCATCAATTCAGGCACATTTGAGTGAAATTTCTCAGATAATTTCTGGTTGGTGTGTGGTCCTGTCACAGAAATCACAGATATATCTGAAATGCAGGACAAGCACACTTCTCAATACATTGTATTGAGATGTTTAATTGGCAGAAAATGTTATACAACATGTATAGAAAATATTATATGCATATAAACATTGATATTTCTTAGGATACTTTAATCTGCAAAACCCAATACCCTTATATTCGAGATAAACTGCTAATATCTGAACTCCCAGAATTCTTCCTGTGGTCTTATTACTACATGTCTTTGTAGGAAACAAAAGTGAAATTCCTGACCAGCAAGTGCCCCTATTTCCAGATAATCTATTGCTCATTCACAATGGTAGATCCCTACAGTGATGTTGGAATCACATAGCTTGTATTTACAAGAGGTAGACATAAAAGTCAAGATAGGCCCAGAAAATTCTCTAGCTAACAGAAATTTGGAATGGAATAGAGAAGCACCAGTTAATTTCTTTGGTGCTTAGACTGAGAAAGCCTATATATCTAACTGCAGCTGGCACATGGAAAAACAGAGAAAGCTGATCTATAGATATTGAAGCATAAAGCAGAGATGCAGAGAGAAAAATGATTTGGTAGAAAGTAGGTGAGGTCATTGATAACTTTCCAATTCTTGGTTATCTCTCTATGTACATCTACATTTCCTGACATTAGTTCCAATGATAAACTATTTCCAAAAATTCTCCTTTTTAATTTAAATTCGTGTAACAGAAAAATTGACCTTTGATTACATGCCTTGCAAGACGTAATTACATGCCTTGCAGTATGTAATCAAAGTACAACTTTTTTTGGTTTCCTATTGTACCTCTAAAATTTATTCAGTAAAGGACAAATTTTTCCCTTGCCCTTAATTGAAATTCTTTCTCTTAGTAGGTCCCTGTTTATTTTAAATTCTTTCTCTAGTAGATCCTCTAGTTACTTTAAAACCCCAAAACTGTCTTGGATCTCTAATTAAAATTGTCCAGCCCAAACTCAACTTTCTTCTCAGGTTAATACTGAAGGTTAGTCACTTACAAATGGAAAGGAGGAGAAACAAAGAGAGTCTTCATCATCTTTCTCCATTTTGCATATCTGCTCTTCTGCTAACTGCAGTTTCTGACCTTCACAGGGTTAAATGCATGATAGGAACAGGGCTTGGGGTCAAGGGCAGTCAGTCACATGGTGTGCACAGATATCATCTGGCAATGGGAGCCTCTAAAAAACAGAAGTATGGCTACTGACTCTCTCTCATCAGAACCTTTGTTAACTTTCCAGAGAAACTCCTTTCATTTCATGCTAAGTCTCTTTGACTACAATTCCTGCAATATGACAACGTATACCAGGTAAAACTCCCTGTTGGAATGCTCAGGTTCTCTGAGGGATTCTTTTGGGCAAAATTATAAATGACTCTACCAGTTCTGTATTTCCTGTGAGGTCTATCATTGGTGCACAGGAAGCATATATTCTTTGCATAACTATCCCTAAGAGTGAGGTTATATCTGAAATTGTCTAGTCTTCTTTCTCTGCCCTGTTGCTACCAACTGATGGCAACAGTTTCTCAACTAGTCCAGTAGACACAAATTACATTTTCTGAGTTGTCCCACTGAAGTAGCATCACCTTCACTTCCTCTTTATCAAGGAGAAGTGGGAATCAAGGAAAGATTTCACAAATCTCTTCTTTTTTCTTCCCTTGATCTTTTTATACAATTGGCTGTCCCTGGTGGGGGGGGTCCAAAAACCAAAAGTATAAAAACTTTGATTTTTTTAAATATAAATATAGCACCTTTTCTTTCTATTTATCATCTATTGCATCTTGGTGCCATAATCAAAAGTTAGATTTTATCATGTAACATTACCATCAGCTGGTTTTTGTTATTATCTCTCCTATCTGGGCCAGAGACTCATTAATGAAACACTCTGCCAGTATTCATAGTAAATACTTGTATCATAGGTTTCATGAATCTGAAAGTAAATCTCATTGAATGACTATGAAGTCCCTTGGAATATAACAGTTTGCTGAATCAAGAATTTGAATCACATTAGCTAACATATAAGAAAGCAAATCACTCACCATCCTTACCCATATGTGATCTTGATTTTCTTTACTCATAGTAGAATAGAAAGTATTAATAACTCCTGTAATATGGTTTAAGAAAATACCATTCTCATTTTAAAACTAGAAGTTTAAAAAACTAAATGTAAACCTATTAAAGGCTGGCGTGTAAGATATGACTGTGGCTTGGAGCTGTGATTTTTAGAACAGCCAGACACTTCATTCATTGAATAAATATTAGCTGAGCACCTATCATGTGCAAGACATTTAACCAGGGCTAAGCATAAATACTGGAGAAAATAGGCGTGATTCCTGCTTCTTTGAAGCTTACTATCCATATTTGTTCCAGCTGAAAATAAGAAAAAAAAAAAAAGATTCTTGAAATAATTTCTGCCAGTACCCTACTTACTCATCTAGGGAGAAAGAAAATTTTGATGAAAGGTAAAATCTGCTTAATTTATGGTGTGAAAAAATACACAAGCAACATACGCTTTTAGTCAAAAATGTGAATCTTTGGAAAGTCATGTGCCTATACCAGTTCATGAGACAGACATAAATGAACCGATCTTTAACATCAGTAATGGTAAAGAAGTATAAAGAAATATTTTTGCTGTATTATGAAGTCAACAGGTCATATAAAAAAATTAAGTTAACAGGAAAAGTAGGATAAGGTAACTAATCTTCTGCTGAATTGCTTTCTCCCGATCTGAAGAAATGAACAGAAGATGAGGGTTGTGCCCAAACAAGTGCCCAGTGTCTGCTGAAGGACAATGCCTTCTCAAACACACATGGGTCACACGTACCCCAGAACAACAGCCTTCCTCATTCATCAGCCCTACTTTCATTCTGTACATTCAGGGAGGTTAATGGTTAATATTATAATAATGATGAAAGGTAAGATACTGTAGGGTTTATTTTGCTAGCAGAAATCTAATGTTAAACTTCACAGTAGACTTGAACTTTTTTATTAGCGGGATATATATGGCATAAAGATTTACAAATTTAGAGAGCCTGAGGAATTATCTCTAAGATTTTCAGGAAACCTCTAAGCCCACTTAGCAGTTGTCCACATATATTACCCATAAGTTCTGGCTTCCACCAGCAGTCAGAGCAAACTTCTCAGTCATGAATATTTAGAAATCTGCTTTAAAAGCTTTGCCAAATATGATTGCTGGTGGTCTGCATTGGGGTTTCTTTGTGTTTACTTTGACAAGGCCTACGAGGATTAAATACTGATTGACAATTCAATTTCAGATTTTGAAAACCAGAGCAGTCTCTTGAGAGACAACTCCCTATGAGGCCTAATTTATAATCCAGTCCAGAATACGTTTGAGATGAAAAGGACAAACTATTATAAATATGCCAAAAGAAGAATTATAAATCAGCGACTTATGGTCACTCTGAGTTTTCAATCAAACTACCTGAATGCAGAATCTAGGATTTTTGCTTTTCTTCTGGAGGAGGGAAAGATATTGTCACAATGTGAGGAGAAACACACAACACGTGGAGGCTCATGGCTGAGCCCTGTGCATTTTCAACCATTTCAACTGCCAAAGGTTACCACTTTGCACCTAAGAAAGGAAAAAGACTTGATCTGACACCTAACTGCCCACACACTGTTCCCCTCCCCCAGATTCAACAGAGTAGCTCAGAGTTAAAAACTAGAGTGTTCGAAGTGACCATGACATCCACTTATAAAACAAGCAATCCCATAATTGAAACAATGGGATCATGTTGAAGCAATAAAAGATTTCACAGAAGTGATATTTGTCAACTAACTTATCTAGAAATTGTGACTTTTGGGTGGTATAAGTAAGTGTAGTTTTCTCACTAACAACTTATCAGAATTTCTCAGGTTATTCTAATTTTGGGGAAAATTAAACCAGTATAATTTACCAATTATTTATTTTAAATAAAATTTATTTACATTAATACCTATACTACAAAACATTGTGTTGCAAGGACTATGATATTAGGGTTATTTATGTAACTCAAGATTATCTCTGATATACCCAGCAGGGCCCCAGATACTCCCATACCCTGGGTGCTATAAATAAGTGTAGTTTTCTCACTAACAACCTATCAGAAATGCTTGGGTAATCCCAACGGAATCAGTGTTTAGTCCTGGCACAGAAAAGCTTAACAATAGTTGAACAAATTTCCCTTTGGGTTTATCTTTGCTACTAACTCACTATCAGTATGGAAAATCTTGACTTTATAACACATTTTCTTTCTGCTCTTTCTTTTAATTCTTCATTCATTAATTTATTCAACCACTCTTTGTACCTACTATGCACCAGGCATTGTGTTTTGTTGTTAGGACACAACAATGAAAGAAAGTACAGCACGGCTTCTATTCTTATAAAGATTTCCATTTAGTGAAAGAAATAGACCACAAACAAGTAAACAAACATAAGGTGCAAAACTATAGTCTGAGTCCCTAGAAAATAAAATGGGAACAAATTTAGATGGAGTGGTCAAGGAGATTCTTAGCTAATGTGAATTTTAAGTCAAGTCCTAAAGAGAAAGAAAGTCTCCACTTGCTTCCTTTGTAGCTATCCTTAGATTGTCCTTTTTTTTTTTATTTCTTCAAATTTCTAAGTCAAGAGTCATATGTTTATGCATTTGCTTCTTTCTTATCTATACTTATTTGGTTGCTTTACTGATTTATTCTACTTTTTTTGCTCTATTTTATCTTGGTCACTGTGTGTATAGCCTGTCAGCGTGAAATTCTTAAGGATATCTACTAGTTTTCTCTGATGTGTGGTTATCACTAATCTGATGTTCATAACTTTATCACATTATACTAGAAAATGCTGTTTAAGATGTGAAACAAGGATAGGGACATATTCTGTAACCATTTATTTGAAATTTTTTTGTAAAACCAGAATATGTTTTTATAGGAAAAAAATAGTTGAATCAGTCAGTAAAGGCTACTTGTCCCATGAACATAATAACTTGGTATAATTTTCTTCTTCCTCTTTGACTCAAAATTGTTATGGGAGAATTTTGAACTCTGATAAAGCATCTGCAACACCAGACCTTGGTATAAGAAGGTATTTCTAATCATTTTATGTAACCAATTCAACAAATGTGTTAAACTGTATGCAATGGAGAATATAAAAATAGCTATTTCCCTCTGAGTTTATAATCCAGCGGAGCACGCAAGACATGCACCCTCATTACTATGAAACACAAATATATCCTGGACCCACAAGTCTTTTGGTAGTTAATGGGGTTCACAGTATTGGTGATAACTTTAATTTCATGAATTCTTACTGGATTGTGGAAGCATGGCCTGCCACTCCATCTTGCCAACAAATCTTTCCACAATGGTGTCTCCCACCTGCTCTAGTTCTGTTCCTCCCGGGTAGTACTGGTACTCTGCAGTTTCTGACAAGCACTGTGATCTCTCACACAGGCAACGTGGTTCTTTCAATTTTTATTTATAACCCTCTCCTTTAGTACCCAGTTTTATTATTGAACCTAGCTTACTTTGCCCAGCTCCTTTTTTCCCTTGGCATGATTCCTCTCCAAAGAGACACCTCAGCCCCACACAAACAGATTTAGAATGTCATGTCATCTAATCAGTCAGCTACACTTGGCTGAACCAGCATAGATTGTCACTGTTTAATCTAACCACACACCCTGAGGCCTTTTACAGCTGTCACTAGGAGCTAACAGGAGGACAGCACAGAGTAATTATCAACTTCCCCAAAGGTACCAATCTAATCAAAATGTAAGTTGGAGCCTCCACATTTGGTATAAGTTCCATTCTTCAACTAAATGACTGCATCTGAGACCATGCCTCCTCTAGGCCTTCTACTTCCTCTATCGAAGGTCAAGAGGAAGTCTATATAATGAGACTAAGACAAAATCTCAAGATGACATCAAATATCGTCTTGACGACCAACAAGAAGCCCCCAAATTAAACCACTCTCTATTTCCAAAACTCATATCCTAGTCACAATCTGTATTAGTTCCAGCAGGACTAATCTCATTATTCCTTTATCTTTTACAATGTTACCTCAAGAAGTCAGGGTATCCATTGCCTGCATTCTAATCCATACTATGAGATGCAAATCAGACTCCCTAATTCTTTCCTCCACGTCCTCTTTAACTTCTTTATTTTATTTTATTTTTTTAATTTTAGAGCTATAGGGTACATGTGGTGACTGACTGTATAAATAGGTTGCATGTTGTTGAAGTTTGGGCTTCTAGCTGACTGTATCTTCCCCGATAGTGGTCCAGGTACCCAGTTTGTTGCCACATGCCACCCTTCCTACTTGCTCCCACCCCACCCCTCAGTAGTGTCCAGCATCTGCCAATCCCACACTGTGCTAGTGTTGACCAGTGATCAGGGTCCAATTATGAGTGAGAACATGTAGTATTCAGTTCTTTGTTCTTGTACAAGTATACTTAGTATCATGGTCTCCAGCTTTATTCAAGTTGCTGTGAAGGCCATGATTTTGTTCTTCTTAATGACTGCATAATATTCCATCATGTATATGTACCACATTTTCTTTATCCAGTCACTTTTGATGGGCATCTGGGTTGATTCCACATTTTTGGTATTATAAATAGTGCTACAATAGACATGCGTTCACGTGTTTATTCCTAACTTCTAAAACTCTTCCACTATGTCCTCTGAAATTCACCATTCATTTTTATCAAAATCCCCAACTGAATATTTTTGAATATTCTCTTCATTTTATGGCTCTAATGAAAATCTGGTTATCCTCTTGCAATACTCCTTCCCTTCCAGGACTTACAGATATTAGATTTTTTTCCCCACTGTCCTTATAGATTTTGGAGATACTTGTTCTTGAACTCCTGGCCTCAAGCAATCTTTCTGCCCCAGCCAGGAAGGTGCTGGCATCACAGGCATGAATCATTGTTTCCAGTCAGGAATTAACTTCTTGTTCTCATTGCTATTTCTACACTATTTTCCCTGCGACTTCCACATTAGTAAATTCAGCACTCATTGTTAGTCTTTATCTTATGTTACCTCTCTGCCACACTTGATGGAGTGAATAACTTGCTCTTTCTCAATGTACTTCATTTGGCATCCTAGACAATATTCTTTTTTGTTTTTCTCCAACATCACTTATTATTTTTCTCCATTTACTGTGATCATTCTTTTTCTTCTTGATGATCTCTTAAAATAGAAGAGCCACAAAATTTCTTCTTTTAAAACACTCATGTTCTTGGTGATTTCACTTAATTTCATGACTATAAATTACTTGTGTGTGCTTACCATAAATATGCGTATGCATGTCTCAGATCTCGTGCCCGAATTCCAGACTAGTATATTCAATAATCATCTCAACACTTTACTTGGTAACCTAACAGATACCTCAAAGTTACCATGTTCAAAATTGAGCTGGTAATTTTACCCTCCAAACTTGCTCTATTCACAACTTTTCCTTTCTCTGTTAAAAGCAATTTGATACTTATGATTGCTCAGATCAAAATTGTTAACGTGATCTTCGATTTCTTCCTTTCCTTCACACCACACTTCCAAAATACCAGCAAATTCTATTGGCTTTAACCTCAGGATATAATCAGAAACTGCCTACATCTGGTCTCACCCACTGCTACCACCCTAGTTTCATTCTGTATCATTTTTAGCATGGATATCTTTTTATCCCCGTTGTTCCTTTCCTGTCTGTTCTCAACTCAGCAGCCAAATTCTCCTTGCAAAACTTAAGTCAGATAATAACTGTCAACCCTCTACTTAAAACCCTCCAACAACTTTCCATTTCATTTAGAACAAAAGTCAAAGTCCCCGATGGCCTGTAAGTCCTTACATGATATCACCCTGCTACCTCTCTAACTTCATCCTCTAGTTTTCTCCCTCTTGCCATAAGCCAAGCACAATCAAAACTGGGACACTGCACTTTTTTGTTCCCCTTCTCTAAGAGTTCAATCTCCGGATTGCCACATAGCAAATCCTCTCATCTTCTTCATAGTTTTGCTCAAATTATCTCCTCAGTGAGGTCTATCTTATTCATGCTACTTCAAATTCAACCTGCCACCTCAGTACCACTCCAGAATTCCTGACTCCCTTTGCCCTGCTCTCGGTCTTCTCTTTTCCATAACATTTATCATTTTCTAACATACCATAACATTAACTTATTTCTAATGTATGTTACTTATTTTTCACCTCCCCCACCCAGAGAAGCAGGGATTTTTATATTGTTCACTCTTATATTACTGTTTCTAACACATGTTCAATAAATATGTGTTCAATTTGGTTAAATCTGAGATCCCAAAAAAGTACAGTAAAATGTGATATGCATTTTCAAAAAGGGATAAGGCAAATATTCCAGGTAAAGGAGATTTTATTTCTACCTAGATGTACTGAGTAAAGTTTTACAGAAAGGTAAAATATATAAGTGAAGTGTGAAAAATTGGTAGTATTATTTTATGAGTGTTGATGATGTGGGGATTTTCAGAATAAGAAAAAAATTCAACAAGCATTGGACAACAAAAATCACAGAATTCATTTAAAATGTGAAAAGTGTTTGAGGTTGACTAGTAGAAAATTGAAATAAAACACTTGAAAAATAGAATAGGATTTATAACCAATGGATTTTAATGTCACAAGCAAAGTTTGAACAATATTCTGTGTGCAGTATGAAACTAGTAAAGGATTTTTAGCATGGAAAGGATAAAATTGGACTGGGGAAATTCGTTGGAGTATATATAAAGAAAAGGAAAACAGAAAACTATTTCTGGAAAGCTATTAAAATTCACCAGGTGAGAGACTGTGAGATACTTAGCTAAGAAATGTTGTAGGAATTTTTTTTAAGGATATAAGTTTGATATATTCATAGGAAGTAGAATTAGCAAATCTTGAAGATTGAATAATGTTATGAGAAAAGATGAGAGAAATGGACATGGTAAGTTTTCTGTTCTGAGTGACAATAAGTAGAATCAAGAAAACAAGATAGAGAAGACATATGGAGGATTTTTTATTTGAAAGTGTATTTGAGAAATCCAGAAAACATGATAGAAACACATGTTTGTAACTCAGGAGAGAAGTTTAAGCTAGAACTGTATACCAGTGATTTCTATAGTTAATAAGAACAACTATAGAGTATCTGACCACTGAGTTCAGAATACACAGAAGAAGCAAATAATGATAGAAAGGAAATATCTTGAAAATAGTCACAGAGGTGGAGGGAAGGATGTCATCATGCACCCAAGGAAGCAAAGGAAGTAATGGAGTTAGGAGATAACAGTGGTAAGAAATGAAACTTCAAAGTTTCAGATATTTGGTATATCAAATCTGAGTGATGACAAGCTCTATACAGTGGATGAATAAATCAAGGTCACTAGAATGGAAGACTGGCAAGATCAGAGTGATCATAAGTCACTAACATGAATGCTGAAGTCTGAAAGAACAATAGCAGGGGTTTAGGTGAAGAGAAAAACCTACATAAGGCCATGAATACAGAAAGCACCAAGATAAGTGATAGAAAATTGTGGTTTATTCCTGTGTAGTTACAAGCAGATGAAACAAAAGTATCAAGCAGCTTTAAATTTTTAGATTAATGACCTCACAAATATATTTAATGATGCTCACAAAAGGATGCAGGGTCCTTCAACAAGTCAAATATATAAAAAATAAATAAATTAGCTACCTGTAGAATCATAAGGAAAAATTACCATCCACAGCACTGAGTGATCATACATTCAAAAGTCAAAATTTTGTTTCATATGATTTAATTTCTTATTATGTGATGTTTCATTTACAAGAAACATTTAGAATTTCCTAGTGGAATAGCAATAACTGATATGAATATTACTTGCCATAAAAATAAAATGATGAACATGATAGCAATTAATGGTTCCCATTACATTCAGAATTTAGATTTTAGATTCAATTGCTGGCTCTGGAGATACTAGCACAAAACACTGCAAAAGAGGAACCAACATTGTACTATGTTTTAGAAGGCCCCGATTTGGACTACATGAGTTTTTCCCTTGTACTTCAGTATACAATATATGCCTTCATATCTATTTTAAATTACTAAGTTAATAAATATATATATCACAAATATAGTTATGTCCCTATATCTGTCTTAAAATATTAGGTTCTTTTTAAGCAAAAAATAAAAAATAAGGAATCTTTTATATTTGTTCTCAGTGAAAGCCATTTGTCAGGTTTTTTGTCTTGTTATTGCTTTTATATCATGAACACATTTTCTATTAAATGTCTTGAGATTCAATCACATGATTCACTATACTATGCATGATAATTTTATAACTAGAGCTTGGAACCATCTTTCCAAAAGCATATCTCAACATTAAATATTAAGACATCACATTAAAAAGGTAAGAGACACAGACAGCGGCAGAGATAATTAATGTTACAAGGATAGAACTAGACAGAAAAATAAATGATCAAAAGATAATTCTGAGTTGTCACGAATTTTTAAAATTTCAAAGAACAGAAAAACCCCAGTCCTTTTACACTAATATCCTTTTTCCCTTACTCTGCTGATCCAATCTGTTATCTGTCTCTAGCATGCAAGGTAATACTTAGACCTCAAATGAATGTATGGGGATTTTCTTTACAACTTTTGATTGTGATTACTGTGTTCTGCTTTCAGAACTGAGGAAACGGGAGTTGCCAGTTGTCAAGTATGTTTATGTAACAAATGTTTGTTTGTGAATATCTTGCCTTAAGAAAAGAAGAAATAGGAGTCTTGAGTTGTCAAGTTTATTTTAGTGTTGAATATATTGTTTTGGGAAAACAAGCATAAGCTTTTATTCGTCAGCAATTGCTAACAATAAAAAATATGTTTTTTCTAGTGTGACAGCATTTTATCTTACTAAGAAGTCAGAAGTTAATGAGCTGATAAAAAAAATAAGTCTCCCACTTCTGGTAATTGAAGTAGATAAGATACTCTGATAAGATCAAAATCTGTGAGAGGAGAGAAACTGCACCAAAGTGCCCACCCTGTTTGTCTGGAGCTTGCTGAAGATCCAGCGTAAATCCCATGTTTGGATGACTGTTAGGAGCATGATCCACTGAGACAGGTCTAGTTTAGTGAAATTACTAACCATCACGTCCATTACCTTGGCATCTAGATGAAGACCACTGGTACCTGCCTGAAACAGATTTATCCCTGCAGAAGTAGCAAACTAGACGATCCCACTTTGAAGTCTATATATTAATATCCATAATCCAAAAAGAAAGGGACTTATTCAAATACTAAGAAAAGTGAATGCTTGAATTTGCCTAAACACTTTGGTTTAGAGGGTTAAAGAAAACAAGTTTCTATGATTGAAACATTTGAAGTGCTTTCTGAACTTCTTATTAGGACTATGACTTAACTTTTGGTAATACTCCTTAGAGAGGTCAGCACAATACTTAGTTCCCTGAGTCTAACAGATGACAAGTGACCACAAAGTGCTCTGTACTCCCTGAGAGGCTTATGTTAGTGCAGGAAATTCTGTAAGCAGTGGGGACTGACCTAAGAGGCTTCAATATATATTTCTATATAGGGTAAAAGAATACTCCCTTGGATCAGTTCCCAGCTCTTATTTATGGGTCAACAAAACATTCTGAGAGTGCAGCCCTCCGTTGTCACAATTTCTTCATGAAACCTAACCAAGTGAAGTGGCGACTTCAACAACAAACTCATCTCAGTAACAAAAATTTTATTACTCCCTTTCCTCTACTTTTACTAAAGTTATGAATCATATTCAAATGAGAATTTAATATCTTTCTAATCATAAAAATAAAGTATTTCTAACTCCACAGGATTAAAGAGCTCTTTCAAGAGTAGAGGACACAGTGTTTCATGTTTTAAAATTACTTTATTACACTGCAGTGTTATTAATCTTGCTTACTTCTTTCACCAAATGTGAGTGAACAGGCATCCTGTCTGTTGCTTTCATTATAATGTGTTCTTCAACAGTGAGCCAAAGATAGATGTCAAGCTTGAAGTAGAAGTTCATTTACCTTCATGTACTTTACAGGAAAAGCCTCTGATGATTATGTAAGATGCCATCAGAATTAATTATCAAATGGATGAATGGATTTTAAAATGATGTTATAATTCATTGACCAGAATCTTGTTCACCATTCTTCAATTAGGGTGGGCCTTTTCCATCTTGGATTAACATTCTTCTTTCTCCTTAATTGATCTCTTGTCATCCTTGAACAAAAAGTGATTTGTTAATGCAGGAAGCAAAGTTAAACAAGGAGCTTGCTGATATTAAAGGGCTCTGTCTCATAGAACACGTGGTCTGCAGGTATGCAGGGTATTTGCAGTAGATGAAATACACACACACACACACACACACACACACACAGGATTTGTGATGGAAATCATGTCAATAAGTGTTGATACCCTAAATATGCAACAAGTGTAACAACAACATAAACACCAGACACGAGAATGAATGCAATGCCTAATCAGAATGAACATGTCACAACCTGCTGGTATAGTTATATTGATACAGCTGATTGCATATTAGCTTTGAAGGATATAATTTATTCTGCTCCTTGTTAATTTACTTTACAATTATAAGGTCACTGATAACTCTCAAGCAGAAAATTCTATAATTTTGTAATTTTCATTGACATTTTCACTGTATACTGAAAGTAGCAACCTCAAATGCTGCAGGACAAGGCAGGAATTAAAAATCCACGTGCAAAAGAGAGCTGGGAGTGGTAAACCCCGTAAAACAGAAGAGTATGTTCCTCAACCAAAGATATTCAAGTCAAATATTTTTTAAAATGTTGGCCAAAAAATACAGCATATTCAGATTCTATATTGGGTTCAAACTTAATGAGCATGCTGAACTACAATAAACATCTTGAAATGCTATAATGTTCTCCAATCTAACCAACTACTTCTGAAACATATTGTACTCTGTATAATAGGTTATATGTCACAAAGGTAGAATCACTTACAAAAAAATATAAATAAATATCAAAGGCAAACACTTTTCTAATGCTTCTCTTAAACTGTAAACAGTCAGGGACCATGTCATATCTCATCCTCAAGCCTAGCACAGGGTTCCACATTCAATATGTTATCTGACACAAAATGAAGAAAATTTTTGTGCGCTTGCTTGTTCTTTAAATATTTTAACAAAATAAAGTTTTAATTCTTCTGAGTGAATGGTGATAAAGTAGAAATAGAAAACTACTTCACAAACATCATTATAAATCCGAGAGAGTAGTAGAAAAGGGCAGCATTGCAACTAAATTATAGACAAATTACTCATTATACTTTTAATCAAGGATATAAGGAAAAAGAATAAATCTGACCACAAATGACACAATTTTTGCCCTCTCAGAAGATGTCCAGCTTCATATAAGCAAAAACTCTTTGGGAGTAACTTGAAACCCACAGAGTTATCTAGAATTGACACACTCCATTGTCCATTCGTTCAATGAGGCTTCATGAAAACCATAGCAAATTTGTTAGTACACCATGGACTTGATGAAGAAATTTCTTGAACATGCTTCAATCCTAAAGGGACTTCAAAGAAATCTTTTTAATTATTGACTGAGGTAAAGAAACACACTATTCAAAAGGGTTCAGTAGCCGGGCTCGGTGGCTCAGTCTGTAATCCCGCCCCTTGGGAGGCTGAGGTGAGTGGATTGCCTGAGCCCGCGGGTTCGAGACCCACCTGGGTAAGTTGGCAAGACCTCATCTTTACAATAAATCAAAAAATTAGCCAGGTGTGGTAGTGCGAGCCTGTAGTTCCAGCTACTTGGAAGGCTGAGGCGGAAGGATCACCAGAGCCCAGCAGGTCGAGGCTGCGGTGGCCGGGAGCAGCCACTGCTCTCCAGTCTGGGTGACAGAGTGAGACTCCAACTCAAAAAAAAAGAGAGAGTTCAGTGGAACAGAGGTATAGATGGGGGGGAAAGGGAGAATTACGTTAATATAATACAAGGACATTCATGCTTGATCACTTAATGTTCAATAATGACTACACCTCTAGATCATTGGACAAAGAATAAAAATAAATTGCAGACACTAATGGGATGTTTCTCTAAGGCAACAGAAATTAAGGACACTAACCTCAAACCAAGAAAATTCACAAAACAACACACTCTGTTAGTCTTAACTGTACAAAATTAGAAACTACACCATACACTACTTGTAATTCACATTTTAAAATATATTTTAAGATAACACTGGTCTATCACACAAACTGATGGCAGCTCATTTCTTGCTGCTATGGCAGCCAAAATGTGTGGTAGGAGATTAAAGACCAGCATCTCTCTATTTTGACATTTGATGAAGTCTGAAAATATCTCTTATATAGAATGTGTAATAGCAATACTAATCAGCTTTTCAAATCAGTTGATTCTCAAGATGATATTACAGTTTTTCATCCTTCTCTTGGCTGTTAATTTCTTAAGAAGAATAATGCCACATGATGAGTAAAGTGCATGTTTGTTTCAGTTTCTATACCTTGCGGAAAACAGTGTAGTGATTCCTAAAACATCTAAAAATTAACCTTTCATATGACCCCACAATCCTCCTTCTGGGAATACATCCAGAGGAACTCAAATCACTCTATGAAAAAGAAACCTAGCCGGGCAAGGTGGCTCAACCTGTAATCCCACGCTTTGGGAGGCTGAGGTGAGTGGATTGCCTGAACCCGCGGGTTCGAGACCCGCCTAGGCAACTTAGCCAGACCTTATCTCTACAATAAATCAAAAAATCAGCCGGGCGTGGTAGCGCATGCCGGTAATTCCGGCTACTCGGAAGGCTGAAGTGGAAGGATCACTGGAGCCCAGCAGGTCGAGGCTGCAGCGGCCGAGAGCGGCCACTGCACTCCAGTCTGAGCGACAGGGACTCCAACTCAAAAAAAAAAGAAAAAGAAATCTGCACATGCATGTTTATTGCAGCCTGATTTACGATAGCAAAAACATGGAACCAACTGTGCTGTCCATCGAAAGAGGACTGGATAAAAAAAAATGTGGTACATATACACGATGGACTATTACACAGCCATAAAGAAAGACAAAATTATGAGCTTGGAAGGACTGACAGTCTATAATACTGAGTGATCTATCACAGAAACAAAGACCTGAGTACCACATATTCCTACTCATAAGCAGACTTTGAACAATTATAATACTGTAAGAAAGGGATTGGCAGTACTTGGAAACTGCCAGGGGAGGCAGGGGTAGGATTGGCAGTAGTGGGAAACTGCCAGGAGAGGTAAGGAGCACACCTCATCAACAAGGGTACCTGTATAACAAACACTTGTATACCTAACCCTGAATTGTACCCCACATCTTTAAAATAAAAAATGTAAAAAATAAATAAATATCAACTTTTAAATTGTTATAAAATCTGTATCAAGAATAAAACTTTAGCTAAAGAAATTTAGTATTAATCAGAGAATAATATTTTCCAAAAAATTAGCAAAATTGATTTAGAAATTATGTCATATCATGAATAGGCATATATATATTTATACACACATATATTCTTATATTTTATATATGTGATTCTACTTTTGTGACATAGTCCATTATGCAGAGTGCAGCATGTTTCAGAAGTAGTTGGTTAGATTGGAAAATAATGCATATATATATATATAATATTTGTATTTATTTTCTCTGATGTCCGCGAACTCTATTTAAAAAACAAAATTACATACACTCTCAACTCTATTACAAGATGTCAAGAATATGATTCTGTCTCTATAATTTAAACTAAATAATAACATGATGATTCTAATATAACCCGTGATTTTATGGACAATCCTAGTTAATTTAATCTATTGGACTTCTCTTTTTTTGTTTTTTGTTTGTTTTGTTTTGTTTTTGTTTTGTTTTGTTTTGTTTTGTTTTGAGTACACGGAAGGTTTTTACAATCTAGAAAAATCCAGACATTGAAAGCAATTTTTACATGCAGGCTACTAACTAAAGAGGATAAAATATCTTTAATAGTTGTTACGGGTGGGGCACAGAGCTCAAGCCTATAATCCCAGCACTTTGGGAGACCGAGGTAAGAGGATTGCCTTAGCCCACGGGTGAGAGACCAGCCTGGACAACATGGCAAGACCTTGTCTCCACAATAAATCAAAAAAGTCAGCCAGGCGTGGTAGCCCACGCCTGTAGTTCCTGCTACTTGAAAGGCTGAGGCAGAAGGATTGCCTGAGTCCAACAGGCCAACGCTGGGGTGACCGTGAGCATGCCACTCCACTCCATCCTGGGCACGGAGTGAGACTCCAACTCAAAAAAAAAAAAAAATAGTTGTTATAACAGATTTCACCATCCTCACCAAAAATCCAAACCCTAATATGTAGAAATGACAATACTTTGAAAAGTATTCCTAGAAAAATATATACAGAAAATGACTGGAGTAAATGGAAAGACATTCCAAGCTCTTTTGAAGATCAAATTAACTCCAAATCAATGTGTCAATTCAATAAAATCCCAGTAAAAATTACAATTGGATTTTTGAGAAATTTTATATTTTGTTGTATATATTTAAGGTATACAACATGATGTATTGTGTGTGTGGTAAGAGCACCTAAAACCTACTCTTTTAGCACATTTTCGGTATATAAAACAGTAACCTAACCCTGAATTGTACCCCACATCTTTAAAATAAAAAATGTAAAAAATAAATAAATATCAACTTTTAAATTGTTAATTGTATCAGTAAAATCTGTATCAAGAATAAAACTTTATTACAATTAAATACACATGTACAGCATGAGAACTATAGTTGTCATGCTGTACATTCAATCCCTAGATTTATTCATCCTGCATAATTCAATTTTGCAGCCTATTAATATAATCTGTATGTTTTCATTTTTCCCTCTACACCTTTGGTAATCATTATTCTACTCTATGTTTCTATGTACAGTAATTGACTTCTTTTTAAAAATTACACTAAGATTATGCAATACTTATATTTTTATATGTTTTTATCCCATCTAGCCTTATATCCTCCAGTTTTATTCATGTTGCCAGGTTCATTCATGTTGCAGTAACTCCATATTTAATGCTGAATAATATTCCACTGCACATAATGCACTACGATTTATTTATCCATTCATCCCTTGATGAATACAAGCTGTTTCCCTATCTTTGCTGTTGCGAATAATGCTGCAATGAACAAGGGAGCTCAGACAGTTCTACAAGGTGCTGATTTCATTTTCTTTGGGGATAGCCAGCAGAGGGATTTCTGGGTCATATGGTAGCTCTATTTTTAATTTTTCAGTGACTCTCTATACTGTTTGCCATAATGGCTATATCAATTTACATTTCTATCAACAGTGCACAATGGTTTCTTTTTCACCACATCATTGTTCTCTTTTGTTTTTTGATACAAGGTAAGGCAATCTTTCATTTGGGTTTTAATTTGCATTTCCCTATGATTAGTGATGTTGAACATCTTTTCGTACACCTAATGCTTGTTCATTTTTATATCTTCTTTGAAAAAAAAGTCTATTTAGGAACTTTGTTCATTTTTTAATTAGGTTTTGTTTTGTTTTGTTTTGTTTTGACTGTTGAATTCCTTATATATTTTGGTTATTAACTCCTTATCATATATATGGTTTGCAAAATATTTTATTCCATTGCATAATCCGTCTTTCACTCTAAATTGTGTACTTTACTGTGCAAAAGTTTTTAATATGATACACTCTCACTAGTCTACTTTTCCTTTTATTGCCTGTGTTTTTGTGGTCATATTCAAAACATCATTGCCCAAACCAAGGCTATGGAGCTTTTTGCCTGTGTGTTCTTCTAGTACTTTCATAGTTTCATGTCTTGTGTTTAAATCTTTAACCCATTTTGAGTTGATTTTTTTATACATTGTGAGATAAGGGTTCAATTTAATTCTTCTTCATGTGGATATTCAGTTTTTCCACAACATTTATTGAAGAGATTACCTTTTTGTGTGTTTTTGGCACCCTATCCAAGGATCACTTGGTCATAGATTCAAGAACTTTTTCTCTAGGCTGTTAATTCTGTCGCATCGATTTATATTTATTTTTATGCCACTATGATACTGCTTTGATTACTATGTCTTTATAATGTATTTTGAAATCAGTGACTACCTCTAGTGCAATGCCTCTAGCTTTATTCTTCAGTTATTCAGGATCTTTTGTGGTCCCACATGAGTTTTATTTTTTTATTTCTGTAAATAATATTATTGAGATTTTGATAGAGGTTACATTCAGTCTATATATTGTTTTGAGTAGCATGAACATTTTTACAATAATAATTATTCCAATCTATAATTATGGGATATTTTTCCATTTACCTGTCTTCAATTTTTTGTCAATGTGTTAGAATTTTAATGTAGAGATCTTTCACTTCCTTTGTTAAATTTATTTTGATTTGTTCTTGTTGATACTATTGTAACTGGAATTGTTTTCTTTACTTCTTTTTTGGATCGATTTTTATTGTTGTAAAGAAATGCAACTGTTTTCATGTCAATTTTGTATTCTGCTACTTTACTGAATTTACCTATCATACCTAGCAGGTATTTTTGAGTTTTGTTTTTGTTTTTGTTTTTGTGGAACTGTTAGTGTTTTCTACATGTTGGACCCTGTTATCTAAGGACAAAATAATTTTATTTATTCCATTTCAATTTGTGTGCCTTTTTTTTTCCTTGCCTGATTTCTCTTGCTCATATTTCCAGTACAATGCTTAAAAAGAAGTGGTGAGATTGGGCATTCTTGCCTTGTACCAAATCTTAGAGAAAAAGCTTATAATTGTTTCTCGTTGGTTGTAATGTTAAATATGGGTGGTTTTAATCAATGAGCTTTATGATGATAAAGAAATTTCCTTCTCTTCCCATTTTATTGAGAGATATTACCACAAAAGAATGTTGAACTTTGTCAATTGCTTTACTTCTTTCATGTAGTTTTTATTTTGGAGAAGAATTTCAGAAGCATTTGCATTAATTATTCTTTGAATGTTTGTTAAGGAACTTTAAATATTGTCTAAAATATATGTTGAGAAATAAAGTCCAGAAACAGCAAAGTCAGCTATAAAATGCAAATGGTTACTTAACTTACCATGTATTAGGAAATGCTACAAAACCATAGACGGGAAACTGTGTAATATTGGTCCAAGAACACACATAAATAAGTGGAACAGAAAAAAGGAATTCAGAGGAGAAATAGCCAGATAAATGATAACAATAAAGGCAGAGAGAACCTTTGAACTCTGAAAATGATCACATTCCAATCTCAGAAGAGTATGTAGCACCAGAATAAGCACAGTTGAAGCCAAATCAGACAGGGAATCTCATTCACAGTATTAAACAAGAAAAAAAAAAAAAGACCAATATTCTGTGAGTCACAGATGTTTCCGGAGGCTAGCAGCAACCAATATCCAACCACAGAATAGGCTATATAATCTGGAAACCCAGTGCAAAATGAAAATGTGGGTCCCAAGGCACAGAAAAAAGTGTCATTAAAACCACTAATATGTAAAGCTTATTTCTTCCTTCCTTAATCTCTTTCTCAACTTGTTATAATGTTTTTATTGACTATGTAATGTTATTCTAAGTAAATTATAATTAAAATCATTAGTATAAATTTTGCCACTCATCTTTATATTATCCAGTATGCAAATATAAGAGTTTACGATTTTTGAGTTACCAATTTTATGACTTTTTTTGCAACTTGTATATAAATATATATTATATTATTTTCGAAAAAGTGGAAAGTCTTCACAAAACTAACACAACTGTTTTTATTTCATTTCTTGATGCATGCACATTCTACCTATATTCTTTACTATTGGTTTATTGATAAATAAGAAAGACTGAAAATAAAAGGAACTGTAGCTTACACTTTTTCCTTTTCCTTCTCTTCCGTCATTTTCAGTATAGAGAAGTAATAAGAGACGTGATAAGGTTTTTAGGGCACTTGTGTCTCTTAGAGTCCCTTGACTTATTTCCATGTTCAAATTAAGGTCTATTTTAAACAGAAAGTATGATCTTTGGGGCTGTTAGCATCTCCATTTATTCATGTGAGGACATTAACATGCTTACTGTGTACTCACTTTGTCTTATTGAACTTCTTCATATCATTGATTGTGGTAGGTAAAATGCTTATATGATCCCTAAATTTTCTGTCTCCTGGTGTACATACCCTGTCTAATCCCCTAACTTGAATGTAGTAAGATGTGTTAATGTGATGGGATATTACTCCTACAACTATGTTACCTTATATGGCAAAGGTGAACGGACTTTTCAGATATAATAATATTCCCAAGTCAGTTGGTTTAAGTTAATAAAAAGGCTGATTACTGTACATATTCAGATGAACCCTTTAAAAGAGGGACTAGAGGTCAGAAACTTCAAGCATCAGAAGACTCTGTCTTTATCTCTCCAATACTCTATCCTCTTTCTCCCCTCCTCCTTTCACCATTTCTTTAAAGCGTTAAAGAAGCAAGCTGCCAGGAACTCTACTGCCACGAGGAAATGAATTCTTCTAGCAACATGAAGGAGGTTGAAATCTGATGCTTTCCTCTTCAAGCCTCCAAATAAGAATTCAGTCCAGTCCTCCAAATAAGAATTCAGCTTTGTGAAGCCTTAAGCATGGGATTCACTTAAGCAATGCCCAGAATCCTGACCTACAGAGACTATCAGTAATAAATGTCTATTGTTATTTATAAACTGCTAATTTTGTGGCAAGTTATTACACAGAATATAAAACTAATATTTGGGCCCACTAGAATTCTGTGCTTATAAAGCATTGCAGATGCTATATGTGAATAGGGCAACAAGGCTTTAAGAAACACGGATTCAAATGTAAATTATTACAAAGTTCAAATTAGCAACAGCAGAATATCAAACCAAGTATGAATCTTTCTGAGCATGGAGCCCGAGGCAAGTATACAATCATGAAATTGGCTCTGTCAAGTAGACAATGACCAGGGATCAAGAAAGATTGCTCCAAAAACAGCATATCTTCCTCTGTATGATAAAATATATTATGCTACAGACTCTGCTCTTTCCTCTCTATAAAAGCAACACTGTCTTAGAGAGAGCTAGTGAGCTCAAAGATCGCAATCTGGGTACCAAGCATTATCCAGAGGAATAGTTTAAATGGCCACATCAACTTGCTTTACACTACATTTTATACTTAATTATTTCACTGCTTTCTCTTCTCTAATCCCAACAAATGAGCCCCAAGAGAAACACCATATTTATTATAAACAAAATTATGAAATTACATTTTTTCTGAACTCCCAACTGCAGAGTGGATAATATATTCTGATCCCATTCAGTCATGGCACAGGACTTAAACTATATTTTTAACAAATCCTTTAAAGTTATACAACACCCTGAAGAATGAATCCCTTCAACTCACTCTCTGAAATTGTGTTCAAACATCCTTTTAAGATCTTTCTGTCCCTGGAGATTTCTTAAGGAAAAAATTGTTAGAAAAGATTTCTTGAAGAATTTTAAGTAAGGTCATCAATCTAACTTCATAAAGTCAACAATTGCTAAATTTCTGAAATATCACAGAATGCTACCTTCCAGCTGCTATGAGGACAGAATTTATATAGAATTTTTTTTTTTTCTTCAAACCACCTTGGCGTTTGGAAAAAATAAAAATAAGTGCTAAGCTATAAGTCACTCCATTCTTTTGAGAAAGAGAAAACAGCTGAAGGAAAGGAATTCTGATGAAAAGTATGCTGAAGTAATTTCAGTCTCCAAACCTCTCTCAAGGGTTGCAACCCATGGGTATAAGATCTAGGTGGCTTGAGAAGTTTCAAATGTTCATTCTTACACTTTACTAGAAGTTGGCTCTATCAGCAATCATACTGAAGTGACTCAGAATTCATCCAAAAGAGAACTCTGATGTCCTATGTCTAACTTCTTCTGCATCAAGTCTTAGAGTCAAATTTTTATTTGTAACATTTTTTTCTATTTTTGACCTTTTTGCTTTCATTGACTTGATTACCTTTCTCAATACATCTTTATTTCCTCTTGTATTACAAAACACCAGATTCAGCCGGGCTCGGTGGCTCAGCCTGTAATCCCGCGCCTTTGGGAAGCTGAGGTGAGTGGATTGCCTGAGCCCGTGGGTTCGAGACCCGCCTGGGCAACTTGGCGAGACCTCATCTCTACAATAAATCAAAAATTAGCCAGGCGTAGTAGCGCACGCCAGTAGTTCCAGCTACTTGGAAGTCTGAGGTGGAAGGATAGCCTGAACCCAGCAGGTCGAGGTTGCGGTGGCCGGGAGCGGCCACTGCACTCCAGTCTGGGCAACAGAGTGAGACTCCAACTCAAAAAAAAAACCACCAGATTCATAACCTCACACTTGAATCACTTCAATATTTCTATTACCTCCCTAAAACATATTTTTTTCATCTAGGACATTTACTAGAGCACAGTCTAATTAATCTTTCTAAAACACTATCTCTAAAAATTATTGAAGCTAAGTTATTCAGGCCAGCACTGAAATTTCTTCTCAACCTGGATTCTACTAGGTTTTCACCCTTGGTGTTTTCCTATTCATTAAACATAAGAAAATAGCCCAGAAAGCCTAGCCAATTTTCGTGGGAAGATACTGTTTCTTAAAGAGAAATTTAATCCAATTTCATATTTGTCGATTTAATTTTTAAAAACATTTTTGAGTTCTCTATGCCAGACACCGTGCTTGACATTGAAGAAGCAACAATGAGTAAGTCATGATATGCCTTTGAAGGGCTCATTGTGGTGGGTATGAGAGTATAAAGGGCCCTTCCCACTCCTACATCTACCACCACAAAACATGTGGCAATTGCTTGCAAGATGGGAATGTGCATTAAATGCTTAAGAGAGCACAAGTAAGGGAAATAACAAGAGTAATGATTAGAGAGAATAAACCTAGGAAGAACTTATAGGGGATACAATAGACTAGGTCATTTATTTATCATCCTGAATAGGAAATTAGGGCTTCCATTCCTACATGATATTCAAAATAAGAAAAAATGTCTTATTTATAGTTTATATAAGGCTATGGATACCTAAATTAGAATGAAAACAGAAACGAGGGAAAGGCAGGAACCAAGACAATTTAATAAAAACTTATAGGACTCTGAATATGGGAGGGAGAGAAAGAGAAAAAGATTAAAAGTTGGATTCCAAGTTCTCATATCTGAGTACCTGAGGGAAAATAAGATATCAATGACAAAACAGTCAGACCAGAAGGAGAGCTGGAGTGGGGAAAGAAATGTGGTGTTTCAGATATATCGATGAAAGGGAAGCCTTTACTTGTGGCAGGCATTTAAAAATAAGACCCAGAATGCAGTTTTGATATATACTTGATGACATGATAAAAAAAATTAAGAAAGAAGTACAAAAAGAAGAGTAAATAGCCAAGAACATAATTTTAGAATTTATCCACATTTGAAGTCAGCAAAATATGATGAAACCAAAATAAAATAAAAAGGAGCAAAGTTAAGAAGAGAAACACCACATAATCTAGAGCCTGCAAGACTTATCATATATTGCTTTAAAATGAAGATTATAAATTATCCTCTGTTTTAGCAAATTTCCTCCCTAACGGCACTTTTTTGGCCATTTCTTTGTTAGTGGTCATGGAAATGGGGGCTAGCTTTTGAAAATTCATTTCAAAATATGAAGCAGGGAATTTTTATAGTACACACAAGGGTATGTTTTTAATTATGAGATGACAATATGAGAGAAAATCTAATGAAATGCACCATAATCCACTTACATTTTACTGAGAAATATGTAGACACATGGCTTTTTTCCAGCTGATTTGACTGCTCCTAACAGTCACATTGTAGTAAACAGCCACCAGCAAAACTTATACTTCAAAATGATCACAATAAAAGAGCATGTGAGGTTCTACATAATAAATACATGTTTGTATTTAAAGCCAATGTGTTTTATATTTTTAGACCTAGGCAGGGGTATCTTTCTTATACCAGTGTTGAAAAAACCTACCAATAGTTAATAAATCCAAGCCTGTAAAACTGCATACCTTCTACTGATACTGTATTGCAGATTTTTAGAGGCTCTCTCTGGAGCAGAGGTCTCAACTCCAAAGGCCACAAAAGGATATTGACTTGGACAGGCCTAGGCCTAAGGGACAAGCAGTTCAAATAAAGTCAAACATTAACACTAAAGAATTGAAATGTAACCTAACTCCTAAGCAAAGATTTATGATAATTTATTTTTCTTAAATGGGAATCAGTAAAATTTCAGTATCAAACACACCACTGTCCAAATTCTAGTTCTTTTTAATAGCTATGTGACTTTGATAATGTTAGGGAATCTCTGTTTCCATATGTGAGAAATGGACGATTGTGCATAACTTGCGGGGTCATCAGGAAGGCTAAATAAGTTGGCGTACATAAACTGCCTAGAACAGAGCCTGCACTATGCCTAGAACATCTGCACTATGTAATTGAGTAGATCTGTCTTAAAGAATAACATTCATTTTGTTTGATCTTCCTTCTCTACCACAGTTTTATTGACTTGTATTAGCAAGAAAGCAGTCCTTTTGTAACCTGATAACTTCAAGATTTTACATGATTAATACAATTTCCAGCAAACTTTATTGTTAATTTCTCTAGCCCTTGTGGCCATCTATGATTAATGCTCTCCTAGTTAGTAATAAATGTGATAATGTTATGAGTTCTGTAACTTGAAGTGTTATAAGCTGGACAAAATGAGATGATTTACGCAATCAAAGACAGGTAGAACAGCACATACTTGATCCTCATTCAAGACATATAAAATAATTTATAATGGGAGTACACAACTATTTAGAAGAGAAAAATACTTGCAAAAATTATGTTTTTAAAAGGTAGTTTGAATTTTAAGTTAATTATGAAATGCAGTATTCTCATTAACAACATGACTTCTTTTTAGTTGGATGTGCTTCAAGTAAGTCATTAAAATTTTCTGTGCCTCAGTTTCCTTGTCTATTAATGTCAATAGCAATTTTTACCTCTTAGAATTTTAAGGATTAAATGATTAATATGCTAGCTGTATAACTGTCAAGGATACAGTTATTTCTCAATAATTAGTTATTGTCATTATTCTTTCTTGAATTCATCAGGGTCCTGGGAAAAGGCAGAAAACACATTCAGCTGGGATTATGAAGAGAATTTAATGTGGAAACTGTTTTCTGAAGTTTGGACTATTTTCAGAAGTAAAGGGAATAATAAGAGATAAGGGACTTGGGGACTGTCAATAATCAGAAGTTATTACCATGACTGGATCTGTAGAGGTAAGCAAAGGGAAAACAATGTTACCAGAGCTGGCAGTCATAAATCCACACAGAGCTACAGCATAGGCAGAAGAGGGGAGAAATATTTATATTTCCAACTGGCCAAACCCAACAGAAAGCTAGAGAGCAAGGAACTGCACAGCCAAGGTGCTGTATTCCATGGGTATCAGCTCCCAAGGGTAGGCTCTCCAAAGACAGAGTAGGTCAAAGAATGGACATGGAGGCTATCCAGCCTAAATCATAATTGAATAACTAAATCAAGCCCTTTCTCCCTCATAAACAGTCTTAGCCCAGAGCCTTGATTTTGCCCATTGGATTTCTTCCTTAGTTCCTCATCCATGCCAACTCTCTTTTTTATTTTTAGGAGAGAGACCTAGTGTGACAACTGTTCCACATCTGATATCTCTGTGTTCTTGATCAGTGAAGTGTAAGCCCTTATTTTGAGGTATTTCTATTTCTCTTTTACTATTCCAGTTTGTAGTCAAAATGAAGAAAATTCTTGATGATTAAAAAATGTTTTAAGCCGGGTAATTCTAAGGTGTCAATTGTTCGTGCAAAAGACAAAAATATCAAAACCTAATGAGCCTTTGAATATATTTGTGACTGCTTGCCAAATGGAGCATTGACTCACTTTGTTTTTCGTCACTTACTATACTCTCTTCTATAGGATGAATCATAATACCAAGATCCATTTTTAGCCAAGGCTTGTACACTCAATTAACAAACAGCCTAAATATAATATATTAGACTGAATCTTGACATCAGCTATCTGAGTGAATTGATATGAATTTTTGTTTCATGTGTAATAGTTATAATTATAAAAGATGTGCTTTAAAAGATCCCAAATCTACTGTATTTGAATGTGTATATACATATATGACTAAAATGAAAAACCATTATGTGATTTTGCTATAAACTTCTCAATAACCTCTCAAATTTGGTATTTAGAAAAAAATTTTTTTTAAAAAACTTTTTTGGGGGGCACACCTCATCAACCCCGTTGTATACCTAATGCTGAATTGTACCCCACATCTTTAAAATAAAACTAAAATTAAATTAAATTAAATTTTTTTAAAAAACTTTAAAATGGAACAAAAATTATTCATGGGGGTACTCAATGAAAGACTAGGCATTTTCTAGGGCACATCCATCCTAGTTATCTAACTCTATCAGATCTGTGTCTTTCATTGAGTGAGCTTTTTACAACACTTTAAATTGTAGATAACTGATTGAAATGGAAATAATTTTTAAATGCTTTATGAATACATACTATTTGTATATATTTATGGGGTACATGTAACATATTTTTACATTCTTAAGCTGTGTAATAATCAAATCAGGGTGTTAATGATATCTATCACCATGAGCATTTATCCTTTTTTTGTATGAAAAGGTTTTAAGTCATCACTGCTAGCTATTTTGAAACATAAAATACATTGTTGTTAACTATAACCACTCTAGTCTACTATCAAACATTTAAACATACTCTATGTAATTAATAACTAACCTCTCTTCATCTTCTTTCCCCCTTCCAAGCTTCTAGCAACTACCATTTTACTCTCTACCTTTATAAGATCTAATTTTAGCTCCCACATATGAGTGAGAACATGTAATATTTGTTTTTCTTTGCCTGGTTTATTTAACTTAACATAAGGACCTCGGGTTCCATCCATATTATTGCAAATAACACAGTTTTAGTCTCTGTTATGACTGAATACTAGTCCCTTGTGT
>CAUYQG010220870.1:0-13817 GCA_963574415.1 Tarsius wallacei
GCTACCACACCCAGCTAATTTATTTGATTTATTGTAGAGATGAGGTTTCGCCTGCCCAGGCGGGTCTCGAACCCGCGGGCTCAGGCAATCCACTCACCTCAGCCTCCCAAGGCGCGGGATTACAGGCTGAGCCACCAAGCCCGGCTGCTTATGCTACTTTTAATGGATACTTTTACAGTGATTAAGAGGAATCAGTTAGGTCATCATAAATCAGTGTGCATACCCCTGGAAAGCATAGCATCTCAGAAAAAGGTTGTATAATGATACATACAATATGGTGTTATATGTAAAATTTAAATCATAGATGATGACATACTGTAAAAGCATAAAACCATGAACAGAATAGATACATAGCAACGTTGGAATGTCTGGGGAGAAAGGAAGAATGGGTTTGAATAAATCAACCAAGAATATTTCAACTATTAATGTTTTATTTCTTTTAAAAACCCCTTGTAAATTTGACAAATAGTTAACATTTGTTGCATTTGGATACCAATAACACAGGCATGCATTGCCTTGTTTGTCAAATTTTCCAAATTCTTGAAAAACTTTAAAAGTGAGATTAATCAGTACATGAATATAAGGATTACTTTTATTTTTTGTATGGAGTGTGTTACTTTTTTAGAGGGATACTTTACTTTAGACACATGTATTTTACATGTGTCTGATTTGCTTCAATGAGGTAATTTTGTTTGCATTTATTTTTAATTTTTCTGAGGTGGCACCAGTAAAATAAAATAATACTAAAATGTTCTTTTTGATAAATGTGTATTTAAAAAATATTGATAATAATAAAAAGAAAAATGCATAGACAGATAGCTATATCTTTCATTTAAACAGAAGCACTTGATTTGAAAATATCTTTATAGGCAAGTAAACAGTGGACTTAAAAAATGTTCCTCATATCATCTTATAATTAAAAGGCATAAACATTGTTTTAATTCAAGAATTGGCATAAATAGCTTATTATGGAAGTTTCAAAGAAAAGTTTTCTTTTTTTATATGACTGAAATATTTTAAAAAGAGATACCACTAAAGAAATATAGGAATTATTTATTTCATTGCATAGCAATCAACCCTTCATTGTTATATTTAAATCTCTTTTTTTAAGTTTTTATTTTAAAGATGTAGGGTACAATTCAGGGTTAAGTATACAAATGTTCATTACACAGGTACCTTTGTTGATGAGGAATGCCCCCCCACCCTGACAGAATTCCACTATTGCCAATCCACCCCCGCCCCACCCCCAAGCAATTTTCCACTACCTACAATCCTTTTCTTCTTATAGTATTATGATAATTGTTCAAGGTGAGAAGAGCAATTGTTCTCTTATGAGTGAGAACATGTGATTCTCAGTTCTTTGCTTCTGTGATAGATCACTTAGTATTATAGACTCTTTAAGTTCACCCAAGTTGCTTTGAAGTTCATACTTATATTTAAACCTTATAATCAAATTTATGAATTTCAGAACTCTATTTTTCAGTATTTATTTAGTTTGATTGAAATAAGGACAGTTCTGGTTCTTTTTCTATTATAAGTTTATATCAATGAGGAGAAAACTATACTAAGCAATTGTTTAGAGCTGGGTAGGTACGAAATATTTTAATGCTGCTTCTGCAAAATAAATATCTTCTCGTATACCGTGAAGTCCTGGAAGTCCTTATCTCAGTTACTGGAGGAAAAGGAAAAATCACTAACCTGTCTAAGACAGCATTTTTGAGAAATTATCAGTCTTAAAGTAGTATAATACAGGTAATACTATGATTCAAAAGTGTTCAAAACCATCTGTATGCCAATGACTCCATATTTTAGTCAGAGTTCTCTGGAGAGACAGAAACAATAATAGTCACACATACACACACACATACATACAGAGAGAGAGAGAGAGAGAGAGAGAGAGATTTATTGTAAGGATTGGCTCACATAATTAGGAAGACTGATAAGTCCCATAATATGCTGTCTGTCAATTAGAGATCCAGAAAAGCCAGTGATATAATTTGGTTCAAGTCCAAAGCCTGAGGACTACAGGAAGCCAATGATGTAAATGCCATTCTGAGGGAGGAGAAGATAGTATCAGATTTTCTAGATTGATCTGAAAGGCAGGAAAAAAAGGGAGGGCGGATTCCTCCTTCCTCCACCTCTTGTTCTATTCAGACCGTCAAAAGATTGGATGATGGCCAGTCATATTAGGGATGGCAATCTACTTTATTGAACCCACTGATTCAAATGCTAATCTTATCTGTAAAGATCTTCACAGGCATACTCAGAAATAAGATCAATCTGGGCACCCTTTAGCCCACTCAAGTTGACACTTCTATAGTAGATTCTCTCAGTACCTATGTCTCTGGCACCTTTCAGTGAGTTCTGCCTTACATCCAACTGCTAGTATTTTCATCTCTATGTCTCCTGTCCAAATTGTGCAAAGTTTCTCTGTTCTTGAGAAGAGGTCAGAGGTGTCAGGAAATTAATACTCCTAGAAACAGTCTTCAATTAAAATTTTATGGGAGTTGGTGTGGAAATACTCAGTTTTCTCTCCTCTCAGGTTAGATAATTTTGAAACTAACGACTTGATACACATCCTTTACTACCTACCTTCCCTTCCATGTATCACTTCTTTATACTTTAAGTTATCTACTGCTACATAACAAGCCACCCCAAAAACAAACCACTTAGTGAGTTAAAAATGACAGTAATATTTGTTATGGTCATGCATCTGTGATATGTACATGTTCAGCAAGTACAGCTTATCTCTTTTCTACTTGGTATCAAGTGGTTCAGCTTCAAGGCTGAGGCTAAAGCCTCTTTCACTCTTATCTTGGGAAGACTTGCACAGGTGGAGGCTAAAAGAACAGGGGGTACTCAGGCACTCTGTCTGTATTGGGGTCTCCACACTGGCTCTCCAGCATAGCGACTTCAAGGCACCTGAACTTCTTGTCTGTCCGTTAAGAGCTCTGAAGCCTGTGTCCTGACTTGTGTCCTGAGAGGGTACCAGCAAAAGTCATGCAGTAGCATTTCTGCTGCACTCTTCTCATGAGAACTGAGTCATTAGCCCATAGTCAAGGAGAAAGGAATAGGATTTGGGAGAAATGTCAAAGGACTTGGACATGTTCTAAAACCACCACACCTTTATTCCTTGCACTTGGACTCAGATGCTTCTTGCAAGGTTAGCGCTAGCTGAAAGTCAAACTAAAAAAAAACCTTTCAAATCTACTTTTCTTGACTAAATCTTTCTTTTGAATTTCATAGTTGTGTTCAAAAGTGCCCACTGGATAACTTCACCTGCACATTGAAGAAAAGACATCTCAAATTAAACACATCCAGAGCTGAAGTCATTATCTTCACAAGTCACACACATACACACACACGCGCGCGTGTGCGCACCTGACACCTCACACAGCCACTAAACAAGAGGCAGCTTCTTTTCTCATGCTCCCTAAATTGTGAATGGCAGGACTGTGTACCCAATTCAAGTGAAAAACCTGAGATTTATCCTTGAATCTTCCTTCTCTCTTCAATGCTGTCACTCATCAAGTCCTATCAGTTCTGGGCACTAACTAGCTATGAACCAGGCCACCATCCATATCACCAGGGATACTAAGGTTGTTTCCCAACTGACTTTCGGTTTTCAGTGGTCAACCTCCAACTATTCTCCTTACAGCAGCTCAAATAAGCTGCCTAAATTGTAAAAATGGTTCTGCCTCTAGCCATGTAATATCCTTCCGTGAATCCCTATCCCTCTCTGAATAAAGTCCAAACTCTTTAGCACAATTTTAGTAATTATTATACCATGTTTACTATTTCCATTGATTTTTTTTAAGTAGGAACCACTCTCTATTTTGTTGGTCTTTGTTTTCCTTAATATACATGTATATATATATATATACACACACACACATAATGTGTCTGTGTGCATATATATTTGTTTAATAAAGAAATAAAAAATATCTAAAACTTCATTTGTTTGTTTACAAAAATAACAAAATACCTAAAATTTTGCCTATGAAATTACCCATCGTTTCAGGTGGGTGAATGGGAGCATTATTGATTAGAAGACCAGAGGGACACTTGGTTGTTAAGAGAGAAGATCTTACACAAGGAGCTACAAAGAATGACAAAGAGCAGTCAGAGCTCAAGCTAACTAATCTTTCTATGAAGATATGTCAGATAAGTTAATTTGGAGTTGCTGTTTAGTCACTTAAAGCTCTACATTTTCTTATCCGCCGATCTGGAAAGTAACAATTTTTATAGCACTTCAGTTTTATAAAGGCAGTATACAGATCAGAGATTAAATAAGTAATAGTACTTTGAGGAAATATAAAATGTTACACAGTTGCATAATAGTATGATTATCTTACAATTAACATAATGAACTTCAATAATGACAATAACAAGAGCCACAATAACAAAATAGTAGTAAGATAAATCAAGCTTACTCTACATACTGATGTGGAATTTTCACGCTCACCAGAGGACATTAAATGCTAGGAAGGATCATAATCAGAACTCATAATGAAAACTCACAGACTTTTATAGCTGTGAAACAAATCACCCAAACGCTTAATGGCTTTAGACGACATTGCTTTGTTACTTACTTCTCATGGTCCCGTGGGTTATCTGGGCTCCACGTGTCATAGCTGGAATCACTCATGCTGCAGCATTGCTCTGGGACAGAAACACCCAAAATGGACATGCTGTTATCCCCAAGGGTCTTTCTCCACATGCCTCTCATCTAAACTAAGCTCCTTGCAACCTGGAAGCTGTCTTTTAAGAGAAAGCATTCCAAAAGGACAAGCCCTGGTGTGCAAGAGCATAAAAAACTGCTGCTTGCCTTGTGCTTGCTAATGTCGTATTGGCAAGTGACATAGCCAAGCATACAGATAATGTGTAGGGGACCACGCAAGGGCATTAGGAGGAAAGAGCTCAAATTAAGAGTTCAAATTAAGAGCTCATTGATTGTTACTGATTTTACAGTCTATATCAGTACAATAGAGCTAGCAGTCTACTGAGCAAGTAGAAGTTAAGAGTAAGTGCTCTAAACCAAACTACTTGTGTTAAAAATCCCATGTAACTGTGGGCCAGATTTTTGCCTTTCCTAAGTCTGTTTTGCCATCCTTTCAATAGGGAGGTTTAAAGAGACGGTTCATGCAAACCAGTGGAACAGGGTTTCAAATGTTCCATTATTACTTTTTATTATTCATTGTGTCTGATATACTACGCTTATTCAAATTTTGAGTTAAATTTTTTTCTCATGCTTCAGTTAAAGAAAATGGCCATGCCTCTCTACTATAATTTTGTGAAAGGACTGTGGATGGGAGACCCGTAATTACTTAAATAATTTAAGTAATCTATTTCTTCATGGATAAGTAATTTATTCATGACTTGGCCAGAAGTTATGGGGCAGTGCCTCATTGATGTTTGCCTTTAATTTCAGGTTCCGATGTGTTGTCTACCCTTTCAAACCAAAGCTCACTATCAAGACCGCATTTGTCATTATTGTGGTCATCTGGGTCCTGGCCATCACCATTATGTCTCCATCTGCAGTAATGCTACATGTACAAGAAGAAAAATATTACCGAGTGAAACTCAACTACCAGAATAAAACGAGCCCAGTCTACTGGTGCCGGGAAGACTGGCCAAATCAGGAAATGAGGAAGATCTATACCACTGTGCTGTTCGCTAACATCTACCTGGCCCCCCTATCGCTCATTGTCGTCATGTATGCAAGGATTGGGATTTCACTCTTCAGAACCACAGCGCCCCACACAGGCAAGCAGAACCAGGAGCAGTGGCACGTGGTGTCCAAGAAGAAGCAGAAGGTCATTAAGATGCTTCTGATTGTGGCCCTCCTTTTCATCCTCTCCTGGCTGCCCCTGTGGACTCTAATGATGCTCTCAGACTATGCTGACCTTTCTCCAAATGAACTGCAGGTCATCAACATCTACGTCTACCCTTTCGCACACTGGCTGGCCTTTGGCAACAGCAGCGTCAACCCCATCATTTACGGTTTCTTCAATGAGAATTTCCGCCGTGGTTTCCAAGATGCTTTCCAGCTCCAGCTCTGCTGCCAAAAAAGAGCAAAGCCCAAGGAAGCCTATGCCCTAAGAGCTAAAAACAACATGATCATAAACACATCTAATCAGCTTGCCCAGGAACTTACATTTCAAAACCCACATGGGGAAAATTTGCTTTATAGGCAAAGTGCAGAAAAACCCAAGCAGGAATTAGTGATGGAAGAACTGAGAGAAGCTACCAATAGCAGTGAGATTTAAAAGGAGCTACTGTGAGAATCCTAATTCTACCATGTGTTTTATGTTTAGTACCATCGCTTTTTGTGGCTTTGTACTTCAATTATTTCTAAGAATGTTCTAAAGAAAATATTTATTGAGAGCCCTGTCTGGCAAGAAAAAATAAGTAAACAAAAATGGTCAAATGATCATAACTAATCTTATGGGGTACAAAATATGTACAATGACTCATACGAGTTGGCATAAATAAATTCATTTCCAGGAAACAGTTTTCAAAGCCTGACCTTTCCCAACGTAATCATTCGTGTATGAGTCAAACAAATCAAGCATGTGTGTGAGAGTGTGTATATATGTTTTTCCTCAAATTGTGATAGATGAGCAAGGCTTTGCATGAAACTACATTTTGTCAATTCTCCCTTTAATTTTGGGTTTGACATTTTAGGCTACAGAATTATTAATCTGCTTGTGTTTTTTAAATGTACTAGTTTTCTAAGAAGTGTATTGAATGCCATGAAGTTATTTGCTACTGTTTCTTCATGTCCATTAATTGAATGAGATTAATCTAGAGGAAGCAAGATATTGTAGGTCCATGGATAATTGTGTCATAGAGGACCTCACCTGTGTGTTAGAACTTCAGTAGCAAATACAGAGACACATATATCTTTGAATTTAAAAGTTGTATTTTTTCAAAAAGAGTACAAGGGAGGTATTGTTGGCTTTTTAAATAAACGACGTGCATGCCCTAGTTGTACCCACATTTGTTAGAGAGTTGATTCAGAATCCCAACTTGACCCCCTTTTCTAACAGAATCTCTGATATAAAGAAGCAAGTCCTTTAATAATGCAGCATTTAGTAGAGGAATGGCACCTTTCTTTTGAAATGTTTAATCACAGAAGTTCACAATCATCATAAGACTCTCACATAGAGAGCAAGAACAGGTAGAGACTATCACTTTCTGATGGGGCCTCCTCGTGGATAAACGTATCTCCCAGCACCTGAAACTCATAACTAAATTGCTTGCCTTTTACCTCTTACCTATCTGCTCTCTATTACGTTCAATCTCCTGTTACCTAATGGTTGCAAATATCTCCTCACTGAATCTCATGCTGATGTTCAGTCGTACCTTCTTCAATTCTTTCTACGGTTGACAAAATAATATTCTGAAGTAGAAGACTGATTTTTTTCTACTTACTAAAAAGCCCACAGAAACTCTCTGCCTATTAAAAGATGTACAGGTACTCAAAGCCCACCATGGCCTGGCCCTCATCTTCTGATGCTTCTTGGGCACATATTGTTTGCTAAACCCCAGTGAGAGATGGTCAGCCTAGGTTGTTGTGCTTTTTTTTAATTATTTATAAGTCTCTGCTTTTCTCCCTTATTTGCCTGCCATTCTTTGTCCAAGATCTACTCAAAAGATACTTCTTTCAGAAAGTCTGCATTCTTATAGCAATAATTATTACTCTCTTCCCTAGCCCTAAGTACCTCTTCTATGACAACCTAATTTGTATTTTAATTGTTCTGTCTTATACTTGCAACTAGAATATAAATTTCTCAAGGGCATGATGAATTAGGCCTCACCCATCTTTAGACCTCCTGCAGAGTGGATTGCAGTGGCAGGCAGTCGATACATACGTGTGAGACAATTGTTACAAGCAAAGCCATCTGTCAGTTTGCTTAAGAGGAATATCTAATGCTGAAAAAATAGATTTCTGCATACAGATTCTAGCAACTTATTACATACTAAAGAGAGCTTTTCTAAACATTGAAACACCAGAGGTACAAGATGAAGACAGTTAAAATGTCTTAAACATGTATAGACCCTAAGAATTTAGATTCTGTAATCATACAGGATTTGCTACCTACTAGCTTCGTGCTTTGAACAAGAAGATTCTCTATGCCTAAATACTCTTATCTGTAAGACAGGAATAACAGTAGTTTCTTCCTCTTGGTTTGCTGTATTAAATAATGGCGGAGGATTTTGTAAATGAAATGCAAAGTAGCTATCTCTTAGAAAAGATCGAATGGTTGCTGGTGTTTTGATAATACCTGGAAGTATTAATAGGAGTAATAGTTATAATAATCTTAAAGTCATGCTAGGTGATATTTCATATGCTTGATAACCCTCATAAGAGCACTCTGAGCCATGTATTATCCCTATTTTACAGATGAGAGTACGAAGTCTAACAGAAGTTGACTTACCCAAAGTCATGAAGCTTGAAAGTGGTAAAAAAAAAATTGTAATTTAGATACATATAATTCCAAAACTTTATTTTTTCTTCTACATGACATCATCTATGTGTCATGGTGAATTTGCACTACTTCTTAACCATGTCTTCAATCACCATTTTTGTGATTGTAGAAATCTGCTTCTTGAGAAACACAGAATGGTACAAAGAAGAGAACAAAATTGCAAATAATCTCTTTACCAAAAAGGATTTTTAAAAAACATTGAAAACATTTCACTAACACTTAGATCAGCACCCTATACATACATGTTTGCTGATAGCAAGTATTTCCTTAAGGTCGATTCCTAATAGGGGAAATCACTGGGAAAGGCACCTTTGTAGCACATTTGAAATGTACCATTACATTATTTTCCAAAAATATATTAAAATCCCAACTTTGTGGTTGCCTATCTCGTAGTATCCTTAACACATACTAATTTTTCTTCTACTTTTGTACTTTAATAGGTGAAAAATTATTTAAATTTGTTGTTTTGCTTACTACTGTAGTAGTAATTGTTCTATATTTCTTACTAATTTATGTTTCTCCTTCCCATTCCTTGACCAATCGCCCTGTGTATTTTTTGTTTTTGTTCTTTATTAATTACTGTGCACCTTTTATATTTAAGACATATCATCCCTCCCTAACAGGCAGAATTATCTTTTAAAAAAACAAATTAGATATCACTTCCTTGTTTCAATGCCATCAATAGTTCTTTTTCAAATAAAAAAAAAAGACTCTAAGACTTACACACCTTTACTTTTTCTGCTCTTGCCTAGTTCAACCTCATCTTAAACGCAACACTCATCATCCACACTGACTGCCTGCCTATTCTTCTGACATATGCCACGCTCTTTGCTGCTCCTAGGTTTTGCACCTGTGTTCTTTCTGCCAAGAATATTCTTCCCATTTCTCTTCACAGGCTGACTCCCTCTCATCCTTCAGGGCCCAACTCAAAGCCCACCCGAACCTTGTGTATTTCCTTTATAGCACTTCTCATTATCTAAAATTATCTTCAGAACTTATTAATTTACTTGTTTAACATCTATACCTCCTACTAAGAAATAAATTCTGTAAGGGCATTTTGTCTTGTTGATCATTACATCTCCAGTGTCTAAGAGAGTGTTTGGCACATGAAGGACATGTGATAAATATTTTAATTTAATTTAATTTAATTTTACAGATGTGAGGTATGTGCTCAGTCTCACACGATAAATATTTGTTGAACAAATTAATTAACTACAAATATTTTCCAGTTTTTAATTTGTATTATAATTGATTTATGAATGTAAGTTTTATTTTCTTTTCAGATACTGAAATAATTCAGAATGTGAAAGAAACACTGTACAATGCAAAATCAGATGAAATAAAATGAAAATTATTCCTTATTCTGCAGTCACCTATTTATAGGGATATGTGTACTTTCATTTCATTTTGGGATATGTGTACTTTCTTTCTTTAATAAAGCTATGGTCCTGTGGCATATACTTTACAGTATTTTTCATTTAGTGTGCCAAGGACATGTTTCCATGTTGTTTAATACTCATCAAAATATTTTATTTATTTTAATGGCATTCCATTATTTATGAAATTTATTATCTGTGCCTGGATGTGTAAGTTGTTTCTTATACCTTATAAAATCATGCAGCTATTTAGACAGTATTTATTACTGGGGGGGGCATATTTATAATCATTTTAGAACAGACTTTCAAGAAATGCAATTGCTTGTCTAAAATGCTTGCACATTTTTTAATGTTTGAATACACACTGTCAAATGTCTCTTAAAAAGGTTTTTAACATGTAATATTTCCCTCAGTGCTACAAGAGAGTACATTCACTCCCATACTCTCAAATAGTGAGCATTCTATAAAACTAGTTTTTCTTGCCAATTTGATAAGAGAGAACTTGTATCCCTATACTTATTTTCATTTCATTGTTATACAACTGAACATGAAAAATAACCTATATTCAACTTGATTCATTTGTATTCACTTTAATTTTCTCCTTAATCAATTCCCTCTTCATGTTTTTTCCCCACATTTCCATTTGTTTCTTTTTTTAGCAATTTGCATAGCCACTCCCTAAATTGGAACATTAATCCTTGTCTATAATGGCAGATTTCAACATTTTTCCTTATTCAGCATGTGCGTATGTGCACATGGATGTGTATAAGTATGAGAGTAAATGCCTTACATTGAAAAAGCTTTTTATCTTTTAATTAAATATTATTTCATGACCATTGCCAGACCACTGCCTCCACTGCCTGACTAGACTCTGGTGTGGCTATGTGCTTTTTGAGCTATGGCTTTAGCCATGCTTCCTGGCTTTGGCCCCCTTCCCTACCTTGGGTAAATGAATCTCCTCTTTCTTTCTCTCTCCCTAATTTACTTTCTAAATAAACTATATTTTCTAATCTAAAACTATATTTATTATGGAGATACAGGGTACAAATAAGGATTAACTCCTTAAGTAGGCTGCATGCAGGTGAAGTTTCTCCCTCTTCCTAGTAGTGGACCAGGTACCCTTTGTGTTGTCGTGTGCTCCCCACCCTCCTCCTTCCCTCCCTCCCCTAGCAGTGTCCAGCAACTGCGATCCTTACCTGTGTTAGTGTGACTAACGTTCAGAGTCCACCTATGAATGAGAACATGTGGTATTCAGTTATTTGTTTCTGTGATAGATCACTTAGTATGATGGTCTCCAACTTTCAATAGGCAGTAAGATTGGTTCCAAGTTTTTGCTATTGTGAATGGTGCTGCAATAATCATGCATTTGCAGGTGTCTTTTTGATAGAGTAAATTTATGTTCCTCCAGGTATATTCCCAGAAGAGGGATTGCTGGATCAGATGGAAGGTCAATTTTTAGTTCTTTTAAGAAATGCCACACTGCTTTCCATAGAGGCTGAACTATTTTGCACTCCCATCAATAGTGTAGAAGCATTCTTTTTTCTCTGCAATGGCATCAGCATCTGTTGTTTTTTAACTTATTAATAATAGCCATCATTACGAGGGTTAGGTGATATTTCACTATAGTTTTGATTTGCATTTCTCTGATGACTAGTGAGACTGAGCATTTTTTCACGTGTCTGTTGGTTGCTTGTGTGTAATCTTTTGAGAAGTATCTGTTCATGTCCTTTGTCCATTTTATAATGGGGTTGTTTGTTTTTTTCCTTTCACCTCATTTGAGTCTCTTATAGATCCGGATGTTAGGGCTTTGTCAGATGCATACTTTGCAAATATTTTCTCCCTTTCTATGGGTATTTGCTATACAAATGCTTTTCAGTTTGATGAAGTCCCATTTGTCTATCTTAGCTTTCATGGCATTTGCTTTTGGGAACTTGGTCAAGAATTCTCTGCCTACTCCTGTGTGCATAAGGGTATTTCTTCCATTTTCTTCTAGGATTCTTATAGTTTGTGGTTTTACATTTAGGTTCTTGATCCATTTTGAGTTGAATTTTATATGTGGTAACAGGTAGGGGTCCAGTTTCATTTTTCTGCATGTGGTCAGCTAGTTTTCCCAGCACAATCTGCCAAATATGGTCTCTTTCCCCAGTTGTTGTTATTGGTGGCTATGTCAAAGATGAGTTGGTTGAGGGACTGTGTTTTTATTTCTGGAATTCCTGTCCTGTTGCATTGGTCTCTGTGCCTATTCTTGTACCAATAACCTGTTTTGGTTACTGTAGCCTTGTAATAAAGTTGAAAGTCTGGAAGTGTGATACCTCCAGCTTTGTTCCTTTTGCTGAGGATTATTTTAGTTATTTGTGCTCTTTTTGTTTCCGTATGAATTTCTGTATTGTTGTTTCCAGGTTTGTGAAAAATGGTGTTGGAAATTTGATGGGTATTGCGTTGAATCTATAGATTGCCTTGGGTAGGATAGACATCTTGACAATATTGATTCTTCTAATCAATGAGCATGTAATTTTCTTCAGTAGTGTCATCCTTGATTTATTTTAGAAGTGTTTTGGAGTTCTCATGATAAAGGTCTTTTACTTTTCTGGTTAGGTGGATGCCAAGGTATTTCACTTCTTTTGTGGCTATTGTGAATGGTATTGTGCTTTTTATTCAGTTCTCTGCCTGCTTGTTGCTGGAGTATATAAATGCAACTGCCTCTTGCACATTGATTTTGTATCCTGAGACTTTACCAAAGTCAGTTATCAGTGAGTGGAGGCTTTCAACAAACTCCACTTTTCTTTTTTTTTTTTTTTTGACTCTTTAAAAAAAATTATGTTTATTTTTAATATATAGAGACAGGGTCTCACTATGTTGCCTAGGCTGGTCTAAAATTCCTGGGCTCAAGCAATCCTTCCACCTTGGCCTCCCAAAGTGCCTCCCTGGAGCTTTCAAGGTATAGAATCATATCTTGCACAGAGAGGGAAAGCTTAACTTTCTCTTTTCCTATTTGGATACCCCTGATTTCCTTCTCTTGCTTGATTGCTCTGGCTCAGATTTTCTGCACTATGTTGAACAGGAGGGATGAAAATATGCATCCTTGTTTTATTTTTGTTCTTAGGGAGAACGCTTCCAATTTCTGCCCATTGAGCAAAATATTGACTGTGGTTTTATCACAGATGGATCTCAACTATTTTGAGGAATATTTCTTTTACACCTAGGTGCTGAAAGGTTTTTATCAAGAAGGCATGCTGTATTTTGCTGAGAGCTTTTTCAGTGTCTAATGATATAATGATGTGGTTCTTTGTTCTGCATCTGTTAATGTGCTGATATATGTTTATGGTCTTTCAAATGTTGAACCAGCCCTGCATCATGATGGATGATCCTTGAGACGTGTCGTTGGATTTGATTTGCTAGAATCATATTGAGAATTTTTGCATCTATGTTTATCAAGGAGACTGACCTGTAATTTTCTTTCCTTATTGAGTCTTTGCCAGGTTTGGGTACCAGTATGTTAGCTTCATAAAATGAGCTGGGGAGAGTGCTATCATTCTCAATTGCCAGCAGCACTTTCAATAAGTTTGGTGTCAGCTCCTCCTTGCAAGTCTTGTAGGGTTCAACTGGAAAGCCGTCTGGTCCTGGGATTTTTTTGGTGGAAAAATTTCTTATGACTGAGTCAATTTCCTGGATTGTTATTGTACTGTTTAGAGTTTCGATTTCTTCTTGTTTCAACCTTGCAAGTTTGTGTGATGTTAGAAAGTCCTCCATTTCCTTTAGGTTTTCTAGTTTATTTGCATAAAGTTGTTCATAGGAATCTCTGATACTCTTCTGAATTTCTTCAGGGTCAGTTGTGATTTAACCTTTTGCATTTCTAATTGTGTTTATTTAGACTTTCTCGTTTTCTTTGTCAATCTGGCCATGGTCTATCAATCTTATTTATCCTTTCAGAGAACCAGCTTTTTGC
>CAUYQG010220876.1:0-18219 GCA_963574415.1 Tarsius wallacei
ACAGGTCCCGGCATCTTGTCCATGGCAAACGCTGGACCCAACACCAAGGGTTCCCAGTTTTTCATCTGTACTACTAAGACTGAATGCTTGGATGGCAAGCATGGGGTCTTTGGCAAGGTGAAAGAGGGCATGAATGTTGTGCAAGCCATGGAGGGCTTTGGGTCCAAGAATGGCAAGACCAGCAGGAAGAATCACCATTGCTGACTGTGGACAACTCTAATAAATTTGACTTGTTTTATCTTAAAAACAAAACAAAACAAAACAAAACAAATTCTTGGTTGATTGAGCTGATACTAACTGAACCTGTAGAAAAGGATGCTCAGGGCCCAAAGTATCCTACCGTAAGGAATACCAGATACATGCCTTGTTTTTCCTCAACTCATGACTGAGCTGGAGCTCTACACACTCCTCATCCCTCCACAAAGAAAATATTTCTGTGTTCTATGAGTGCACGTAGTGATTGAACATGAGAAAGGAAGCTAGAGAAGCCAGGCTGCTCATCTGGCTGAGGGTAACAGTCAAAGGAGGACCTGAGTTGGAAGAGCCCTTGTGGTCTGTTTTGGGATTTGGATCAGCAAGAGTATCAAGTTAGCCATGATCAAGGAATTCTCGTATTGGTGGAATTTGGAAACCAGACCGTCCTCTGTGAGTAAGCCTCTAGAGCTCTTGGGTAATTCTGGGTTTTATGCCCAAAACCCTGCTATAAAATAGAGATAAACTGAATGTTGAAGAAAAGTCAAACTCAGGCTGGGCACGGTAGCTCACACATGTAGTCCCAGCCCTTTGGGAGGCCAAGGTGGGAGGATTGCTTGACCCCAGGAGTTTGACATCAGCCTAGTCAGCATAGGGAGACTTTGCCTTTACAAAAAAATTAAAAAATTAGCCAGGCATGACAGCGCACGCCTGTAGTCCCAGCTACTCAGGGAGCTGAGGTGGAAGGATCACCTGAGCCGAGGAGGTAGAGGCTGTGGTGAGCCATGATGGTGCCACTGCACTCCTGCCTGGGCAACAGAATGAGACTTCAAGTCTAAATAAATAAATAAAATAAAGTACGATTTTAAAGTGTGAAAATAGACCGTATGAATTAGGTAATTCTCATCATACCCAACTAAAAGAGTCGAGAAGCTGGGGGGGAGAACTCAGGACAACATAACATTGCTCTAGAAATGTAACTCTCTCCAAGTCCAGATGCTGAAACTGCCTGTTGTAACCTGAGACCAGTTTTAACTGTAACTGCTGAGATAACTTGCTACAACTGTAGGATTAATTTGGCCTACTGCTGTCTGTCATTCACCAATCAGAGCTCGCCAGCTCCCAGAACCTTATTAGTGCCAATGAACTTTTTCAAAGAACAATACATAACATTTCTCTCCTTTTTTTTTTTTTAATAAAAGCTTCAACCTTCTATTTGTTCTTTGAGTCTAATAACTCCTAATTTGGAAGGGACCTTCAGTCTGCATGTATGCCCCAAATTACAATTACTTTTTCCAAATAAAACATTGCATTAAGAGATTTGTTTCTACATTTTAATTTTTTTGGAGGCAGGGTTTCACTCTGTTGCCCAGGTTAGAGTGCAATGGTATAATAGCTCACTGCATCCATCCCAGTAATCCTGGGCTCAAGTGAGCCTCCTGCCCCAACCTGCCAAGTAACTAGAACTACAGGTATGTTCCACTACTCCCGGCTAATTTTTTTTTTTTAATGGGATCTTGGCCGGGCTCAGTGGCTCAGCCTGTAATCCCAGCACTTTGGGAGGCCGAGGAGAGTGGATTGCCTGAGCCTATGGATTCGAGACCTGCCCGGGCAACTTGGTGAGACCTCGTCTCTATAATAAATCAAAAACTAGCTGGGCGTGGCAGCGCACGCCTGTAGTTCCAGCTACTTGGAAGGCTGAGGCGGAAGGATCGTCGGAGCCCAGCAGGTCGAGGCTGCGGTGGCCGGGAGCGTGCCACTGCACTCCAGTCTGGGCGACAGAGTGAGACTCCAACTCAAAAAAAAAAAAAAAAAAAAGAAATGGGATCTTGCTATGTTGCCTAGGCTGGTCTCAAAGTCCTGGGCTCAAGCAATCCTCCTGCATTGGACTCCCAAAATGCTGGGAATACAGACATGAGTCACCAATCCTGGCCTACATTTTTATTTCAACAAAAGAAAACCAATATTATTAAATTTAATTATCAAGATATTTTTAAAAGCACATTTGAGTATAGTAACACATGTGCTTCTTTCTTAACACATTCAGCAATGAAATCTAGCAACAAGTCTAATAATTCCTAATTTTGAAGGAATAATGAGGGTGAATGCTATTTAAAGATATCTACAATTGTAATGTAGTGTGAAAATATCTGTGATTTCTGTTAATGACATAGTCACAGTTACTACTAATACAACTGCAGTTGCTTACATTCATAATGAAAGGAAATGGTAATTGAAGGAAATGGTAATATTCATTAAGGGTGAGAAAAGAAATTTTATATGAGGAATGTGAGTCCTTTTTAAATTATCAGGTCCAAGGCCGGGCGCGGTGATTCATGCCTGTAATACCAGCACTTTGGAAGGCGAAGGTGGGAGGATTGCTTGAGACCAGGAGTTTGAGACCAGCCTAGGCAGCATAGAGAGACTTCAACTCTACAGAAAAATAAAAAAATTAGCCAGACACAGTGACTTACGCATATAATCCCAGCACTTTGGAAGGCCGAGGTGAGAGGATTGCCTGAGTTCAGGGGTTTGAGACCAGCCTGGGCAATTTGGCGAGACTTGTCTCTACAATAAACCAAAAAGTTAGCCAGGCGTGGTGGCACACCTTGTAGTTCCAGCTACTTGGAAGGCTGCAGCCCAGCAAGTCAAGGCTGCAGTGGCCATGATTGTGCCACTGCACTCTAGCCTGGGCGACAAAGTGAGACTCCAACTCAAAAAAAAAAAAAAAGAAATTATGTTTCTGAGTTGTAATCTTCAAGGTTGGCCCAAGTAAACTCTCTACTTATACTAATTTTGCCTCAGTTTATTCCTTTTAGGTTAACAAGTATTAATAAATATAAAGATATAATTTTTTCAACCTTCTGGGCTCAGGCAATCTTCTACCTCAACCTTCTAAGTAGTCGGAACTACAGGCACATACCACCACACCCGGCTAGTTTTTTGATTTATTATAGAGACGAGATCTCACCAAGTTGCTCAGGCTGGTCTCAGGCAATCCTCTCGCCTCTACCTCCCAAAGTGCTGGGATTACAGACGTGAACCACCACGCCCAGTGAGAGTTCTGACACCTTTAAAGACTGAATAAGAGACATTTGCCATCTCTCTAAGGACTGCCACCTATGAGGCTTCATCTGTATAATAAGAACCTTGGTCTCTACAATCCCCTTTTCTTTTTTTCTTTTCTTTTTTTTTTTTTTTTGAGTCGGAGTCTCACTCTGTTGCCAAGGCTGGAGATCCCCTTATCTTAATTCAGACATTCCTTCTACTGACTTCAGGTCTTTAGACAATAGCTTCACTCTCTCAACCAATTGTCAACTATAGGATCCCTTAAACCCACCTATAACTTGTAAGGCTCTACTTCAAGATGTCCTGCCTTTCAGGGTCAAGCTATGCATACCTTACCTGTCCTGATTTATGTCCTTGCCTGTCAACTTCTGTCTCCCTAAAATGTATAAAACCAAGCCGTAACCCAACCACCGTGGGCACATGTTCTCAGGGCCTCTTGAGGCTGTACCTTGGGCCATGGTTACTCATATTTGGCTTAGAATAAATCTCTTTAAATATTTTACAGAGTTTGGCTCTTTGTCAACACTGAGTTGTTTTTGAAATCCTAACCTCCACCAAACAATTCCTCTGGCACATAGACCCCAAATAAGGGGAACAGAGGATTGAACTCTGACAGCTGTTCTTTATTCTAAATGTCTCCCTGAGGGGTCTGGAGAAGGTCACACGCACAAGGGAGAGCTAACATTCTTTTGTGCTGCGTCCAAATTTTTAGACAAAGCTTTACCTCCTTAACCAATTGCAAATCAGAAACTCTTTGAATCCACCTATGACCCGTGAGCCCCCACTTTGAGGTGTCCCACATTTTGGGGTCAAAACAACGTATAGCCTCCATGTATTGGCTTATAATTACAGAGAGGAAGACTGGAGGGAACACATATTATACAATGAAAGGCCTTGGAGAATTTTCAACAAAGAAGTGAAGTGATGTGATTTCTATTTTTAAGCTCACTCTGCCTGCTGGGTGGAGAATGACTTCAAGTGTGGCATGAGTGGAAGCAGGGAGACTTGCAGGAGACAGACATGACTTAGCAGAAGGAGGTGGCAACAGAGATGGTGAGAAATAGATGGATTTTGCATGCATTTCTGAGATTTTGCTACCTTGCAAATGGACTGGGTGTAGATCTTGAGGGAAAGGGAGAATACAGGAAAGATTCCCAGGTCTCTGACTTGAAATGAAGCCATTTGTGTATGTGCATTTAAATATGTACAAAATACTTCTAGAAGGATATAAGAAATTCCATGAGAGACAGGATGTGGTAGCTCATGCCTGTAATCCCAACACTTTGTGAGGTCAAGGCGGGAGGATAGCTTGAGACCAGGAATTCGAGCCCAGGCTGGGCAACATAGCAAGACCTTGTTTCTACCAAAAGAAAAAAAAAATTAGCTGGGCATGGTGGTGTGTATCTATAGTCCCAGGTACTCAGAAGACTGAGGTGGAGTTGGAGGCTGTAATAACAGAGAGCCAAAAAAAAAAAAAGGAAAGAAAAAAGAAACTCCCTTGAGGAATGGTAGATTGCAAAAGATGGTCACAAATTCCTCACAATCCCAATTTGCACAGGCTTTGCCGCATCTCTCCTCAAAGCGTCTTTCTCCCGTAAATCTGGCTGACTTTGACCAGTAGAAGGCAACTAAGTGATGTTGGTGTTCTGAGCCTGGGTCTGAAGAGGCCCTTTGGCTTCTACCCTTTCCCTCTTGCTGCCCTGAGACCACCATGTAGAGTCCAGACAAGCTTCTTTCAGATGAGAGACCACAGGGAGACAGAGGCCCAGCAGACAGCCAGAGAGAACAGCCACACACAAGAGTGACACTGTCTTAGATGTGTGTAGCCCGGTTGATTGGCAGCTCCATGATTTCATCCAGGCAAGATCAATGGAAGCACCACCTGGCGGGGGGGCAGGGGGCGGGGAGAAATGATTGTTAAAAAAAAATTAAAGGAAAAAAAAGGGTTGTTGCTTTAAGCCACTACGTTTTTATGGTTTGGGGTTGTTTATAGAATTGTTATGAATGGGAACTCAGTGGCTGGAGAAGAGGAATGGGAGAAAAATTTCAATTTTTGTATCATTTGAATTTTGAAACTTATGAATGTATTACCTATTTTTTTTTTTTCTTGAGTTGGAGTCTCACTCTGTCGCCCAGGCTGGAGTGCAGTGGCACACTCACGGCCACTGCAGTCTCGACCTGTTGGGCTCCGGCGATCCTTCCGCCTCAGCCTTCCAAGAAGCCGGAACCACAGGCGCATACTACCACACCTGGCTAATTTTTTGATTTATTTTAGAGACGAGGTCCCCCCATGTTGCCCAGGCTGGTCTCAAACCCCTGGGCTCAGGCAATCCTCTCACCTCAACCTCCCAAAGTGCTGGGATTACAGGCTTGAGCCACCACGCCCAGCTGAATGTATTACCTATTAATTCTCCTTAAAAAAGTATATCACATTGAGTGCATAAAATAAATCTCTTATTTCGATCACAAAGAATACAATTTTTAAGTGATCCATCATTACCATGATTTTTGAACAAAATTTTTTTCAAACAATCATTTTATTACTTGAGTATATAGACAAATTAAAAATATGGAACACTTCACAAATTTGTGTGTTCTTCTTGCACAGGGGCCATGCTGTTCTTCTCTGTATCATTCCATTTTTAGTGTATGTGCTGCTGGAGTGAGCACAACAAACTTTTCTTAAAGTAAAACATACCAGCTGGGCTCGGTGGCTCAGCCTGTAATACCGCGCTTTGGGAGGCTGAGGTGAGTGGATTGCCTGAGCCCGCGGGTTCGAGACCCGCCTGGGCAACTTGGTGAGACCTCATCTCTACAGTAAATCAAAAAATCAGCTGGGCATGGTAGCACATGCCTGTAATTCCAGCTACTCGGAAGGCTGAGGCGGAAGGATTGCCAGAGCCCAGCAGGTTGAGGCTGCAGTGTCCGGGAGTGGCCACTGCATTCCAGTCTGGGCGACAAAGTGAGACTCCAACTCAAAAAAAAAAAAAAAAAAAAAAAAAACATACCCACAGAAAAGTACACCATCATAATAGTACATTTGATGAAGTTTTGTTTGTTTGTTTGAGTCAGGTTCTCACTGTCACTAGGCTGGAGTGCAGTGGCACGATCACGGCTCACCACAGCCTTGACCTCCTGGGTTTAGGTGAACCTCCCGCCTCAGCCTCCTGAGTTGCTGTGACTACAGGTGTGCACCACCAAGCCTGGCTAATTTTTTAAATTTTTTTGTAGAGGCAAGGTCTCGCTATGTTGCCCAGCCTGGTCTCAAACTCTTGGACTCAAACGTTCTTCCTGCCTCAGCTTCCCAAAGAGCCGGAATTACAGGTGTGAGCCAGCGCACTTGGCCCACTTGATTAGTTTTCATAAAGGGAACATACTGGTGTTACCAGCACCCAGATCAAGAAACTCCACCAGCAGCCTCTTACATGCCCCCTCCTCGAGTGTATAAATGTGTAAATGTACAGACGGCCTATGTATCTGTGGATTTTGCATCCAAGGATTCAACCAACCACGGACTGGAAATACTCAGGAAGAAAGTTAAAAATTCTACAAAGTTCCAAAAAGCAAAACTTGAATTTGCACATGCTGAGTACTACGTTGAATCCACGTGAAAGAAGTGCTGTGTAGGCATCATATTGGATATTAAAAGTAATCTCGAGATGATTTAAAGTCTATGGGAGGATGTGCGTAGGTTATATGCAAATACTATGCCATTTTACATAAGGGACTTGAGCATCTGTGGATTTTGGTATCTGTGGGGATCCTGGAACTAATCCCCTGGCTTTATATGTTTACATTCAGTGTATTTGCAGTTATTGTTTTTATTTACACATATTGTTGTATGAACAGAAAAGTCATTTCTTTTTGTCCCCACTAAATACATTTGAACACGTATTTAAAGAATGTCATTTTAAAGGTACATCCTGTTATTTGCCTTCACCGGGGCACCTCCAGATCTCCATCTGGCTCTTCTGCTTTAACAGGATAAAAATATCTTGAGCTATTCCTGGTTGAAGTCAAACGCTGCCGCTGGCGAGAGGTGTTACTGCCCCGTTGTGGCCATGTTTGGTTTATGCACCCAGCAGGTCCAGACGATATTTTCCAATGCTTTAGTCAAGGTGAATAACTAGATAAAACTTGGCTCCAAGCCGGGTTCGGTGGCTCAGCCTGTAATCCCGCGCCTTGGGAGGCTGAGGTGAGTGGATTGCCTGAGCCCACAGCTTCGAGACCCACCTGGACAACGTGGCGAGACCTCATCTCTACAATAAATCAAAAAATCAGCCTGGCATGGTAACGCATGCCTGTAATTCCGGCTACTCGGAAGGCTGAGGCGGAAGGATCGCCGGAGTCCAGCAAGTCGAGGCTGCAGTGGCAGGGAGCGGCCACTGCACTCCAGTCTGGGCAACAAAGTGAGACTCCAACTCAAAAAAACAAAACAAAACAAAACAAAACAAACTTGGCTCCGATCTGGGCTGGCATTTTAGAACAACTCTTCAGGTCGAGGTGACCTGACAGTCCCCAGCCTAGGGAGCACTTATAAAGTTACCCCTGTGGCTGGTAGATGATTTTCACCAGCAACCTGTCCCTGGTGAAGAGAGGATGGGGAGTGGGGAGGGGCACACAGAATGTTCCTCCAAAGAACAACCAGCTATTAGAGACTGTGGCTTTGGCATTCTCAGCCCTTATGGCCGAAGTCCTCAAGTTCAGCTTCTCCCTCCTCCGAGGTCCTGTGGAAGAAGGAGTCCTATGTGAGTTTTCAATAAATCCCAGGAGGTATGGCCCTGAATACCCGGAATGTCACAGGCTGTGACCCATCACTGTAAGCAGGTGCAGAGAGGAAGGCAGGAGCAAACACATACTGAGTGTGGTACAGAGTTTGACGTGATGTGATTGATAGAGGTTTTAAAAGCCTCATTCTTTGGGGAGGTGGGAGACACTGCTAATTTCTTGATATGAGCATGGTGGACGAAGGGCCATGGAAAGTGAACCCCTGGGGAGGACTCCTGGAGTAGAGGGCACCGCTGTAGCTGCAGACCTCTCCCCTCCTCCACCTCTCACACCTGGGTACATTCGAGGATCCTGAGGGGCATGTCTGGTTGAGACGACAGAGCCAGTTGCAGTCAGTAGATATTGACATTGGTCAGTTCTAGTTTATGTCTACTTTGCTGTCCCTATCTCAGGGTTTCCCCTTTGCATAACACTTTGTCATGCAAAGAGGTTATGGGAAGCTCACCACTAGCCCTGCCCAGCAGTGCAGATATAAAATAGGATATAATAGGGGGAAATGTACAAGCAGAGAAGCAGGGCACAGGCAATCCTGGGCCTCTCTACACTGTGGCCAGGGTCCCAGAAGAAAAGGGCCCTGTTTCAGCAATGTTGAAATGGGGCAGGAACATATTTTGCTGGCTTGAATGATAGAAAAAGGAACTTAAAAGTAGGGTGGGCAGAGGGAGGAAACAGCTATGTGACTATGTCACATTGGAAGCTCATCTATAGAAGTGGTATTGGCTGGGCGTGGTGGCTCAAGCCTGTAATCCCAGCACTTTGGGAGGCCGAGGTAAGAGGATTGCCTGAGCCCACAGGTTCCAGATCAGCCTGAGCAACATGGCGAGACCTCATCTCTACAATAATTCAAAAAATAATCTGGGCATGGTGGCATGCGCCTGTAGTTCCAGCTACTTGGAAGGCTGAGGTGGAAGGATCACCCGAGCCCAGCAGGTCGAGGCTGCAGTGGCCATGAGCATGCTACTGCACTCCAGCCTGGGTGAGAGTGAGACTCTGACTCAAAAAAATAAAGTGGCCTTGTTAGAAAGGGTAGCCCCTGGAAGTCAGTGGCTGATAACACCAGCCAGTTCTCCCACTGGGCTGATTCAGACATGCTGAGTTAGTAGTCTGGGGAGATGAAATTGATCTCTAAGGCCATTCAGGTGTGTCTCTCCTCACATGTAAACAAATATTCTGGTCAACTAGGATGTTTTTGGCTGTAACTGAGTCTTCCTAACTGAAAGTGACTTGAACCATTGAAGTTTTATACCTGGCTTAACAGGAAGTTAACAGAATGTTATTTGGATTGACTCAGTGACTCAAGCTGTCATCCAGGGCCTGACCATCTCTCCCCTCAGCCACCCTCCTTGGCAACCTCTTCCCTGAAGGTTGCGAGACCGCTACTGCAAATCCAAATAGCACAGTATTTATATGACACTATCCAAAATCTAGATGAGAATATCAAGAGAGCTTCTCCATTTGTCTCTCCTCTTTTTTTCTTTTTGTTTTAAATCAGATAAGGAAATCATTCTTAAAATCCTGCCTTAAAATCAGCAGACTTATCCCTTTATCTCATTGGTCAGAACTGGGGCATACAGGCATCACTCAACAAACAACAGGGAAGGGGACTATAACTGGGGCCGGCTTGGACCAATCATGATTCATGCTGTCAGCAGGGAAGAAAGAGAATGCCTGTTGTGAAGTGACCAAATGCATCTGTCTTAATATATTTTGTTTGTTTGTTTTTTCTCTGATTACAAAAGTCATATATGTTCATTATAAACATTTGGGAAATCCAGAAAAGGATGAAGAAAATAAAATCTTATATTCCACCACCCAGATCCAGCCATTTTCTTTTCTTTTTCTTTTTTTTTAACCTTTGAACTTTTTATTGGCCTTCTGCTTCCCCAAACACAGAGGCGGGTACCCTGCTCCCACTGCCTCGCGCCTCAGAAGTCTGGTGTCATTGGTCTCAGACACTACTTTGCCATCCCTATCCTGCAGGTGGTGGTTTTTTGGATGGTCTGAATGGAGCTGCTGCTGTCTAGGGCATCACCGAGACTGAAGTCCTCCCCATCCTCCAATAGGCGGCGGTAGGTGGCAATCTCAACCTCCAGCTTGACCTTGAAGTTCAGCAGGGCCTCATACTCCTGGGACCTGGTGCTGGCCCTCTGCCTGGGTCTGTGACAGCTCGGACTCCAGGTGCAGCAGGGCCCTGTTGAGCTGCTCCATCTGCTTGGTGTAGTGGGCCTCCACCTCCTCCAGGCTGTTTTCCAAGCTGGCCTTCAGATTTCTTATCAAGTCCAAGTTGATTGATCTCCAAGGACTGCACTCACAGCTTCGTAAATGTCATCTCAGCAGCTCTGATCTCAGTGGACTGCGGGGTAACCACTGTGGGGCTCACCTCGATCTGCTGTGACCAGTGCTTGTCCAACTCCTCTCCGTTCTTCTGAGCCAGCTCGTCATAATGAGCCTGGATGTCCGCCATGATCTTGCTGAGGTCCTGAGATTTGGGGGCATCCACCTCCACAGTCAACCCAGGCAATCTGGGTCTGTAGGTCTTTCACTTCCTCCTCGTGGATCTTCTTCATGAAGAGCAGCTCCTCCTTGAGAGCCTCGATCTCTGTTTCTAGCTGCAGCCGGGTGACATTGGTGTCATCAATGACCTTATGGAGACCAATGATGTCGCTCTCTACAGACTCATGGCCAACTCTGTCACATATTTGACTCTAAAGTCATCAGCAGCAAGCCATGTGTTGTCAATCTGCAGAACGATGAGGGCATTATCCACATAGGTTGCAAAGATCTGAGCCCTCAGGCCCTCAATGGTCTTGAAGTAATGCCCCCAGTCTCTGATCTGGGGTTCCTTCTTCTCCAGGTGTTCCAGAATTCTGCTCTCCAGCCTCCTTCTTGGTCTCCAGGTTCCGTGTTCCAGAATTCTGCTCTCTAGCCTCCTTGGTCTCCAGGTTCCTCACCCTGTCCAGGTAGGAGATCAGGTAGTCGTTCAGCTCTTGCATGGCCTCCTTCTCGCTTTGGATGCCCCCCAGGCCCCCCCAAAATCCCCGTGACCAGTCCCTCAGAACCCCAGCTGTCCCAGAAGCTGGTAAAGTGAGACACAGAGATCCGAGAGCTCGAGCCCCTGGTGCCTGCACAGATGCTGGCTGTGCTTATGATGGGTGGGACGCTGGGCAGCTGGATGGAGCCCAGGGACCGGTAGTTGGTGGAGAAGGTGGTGGAGCAAGTGGTGAAGCTCTTGGTGACCATGAAGGAGAGCAAGATGACAGGACTCATGTTCTCCCAATCATTTTCTTATCCCCCTCGCACTGGTTCTGTCCATCTTTGCACCCCAACCCTCCCATCCTCATTCTGTACCAGCCCTTGAAATCTTCCCACCCTTTCTCAAACCACCTTCCATTCAGCACATGGCCCCAAACTTCTCCCTCACTCTTTTTTTAACTATGAAAAAAATTCATAAATGACAGAGTAAATATACTGGGAAGACTGAAATGGGAAGAGGATTGCTTGAGCCCAGAAATTCGAGGCTGCAGTGAGCTATGATCTCACCACTGCACTCTAGCCTCGGCAACAGAGTGAGACCCCATCCCTTGATAGATAGATAGATAGATAGATGATAGATAAATAACAACATATGTATAATGTATGTGCACAGTTTGAAGAATAATGATGTAACAAACACTCGTGAACTCCCACTCAGCTTGAAAAGCAGAGCACTACTAATACTTTGAAGCCCTATGTGCCCTCCCCCATTGCATCCCCTCCTTTCCCTTCCTGAATTTCCCATTGCTTATTGTATTAGTCAGTTACCACAAAAATGCCACGAATTGCCTCAAAACTCAATGAGCGTTCATCTCATGCCTGTGGTCTGCAGGTTGACTGCTTTGCAGCTCCCCTAGGAGGGGTTTGCCGGGGTGGTTCTGCCTTGGGTAGTGGGTGGGCTGGTTGAGCTCCAGGCTGCAGATTGGATCCAGGTCTGCTCCACGTGTTTCTCATCCCTCTTGGATCAGGGTCTACTGAGGGAGTATCCCTCCCATGGCGACTCACTGAGGTGTGGCAGCCAAGTTAAACAGCACAAGAACGTTGAAGTCCGCTGCTCATATCATGTCTACTAACAGTCCACTGTCCAACGCAAGTCATGCGTAAAGACTGGCTGGAAGTTGGAGAACCAGGAATTTATTGGAAGGGCGCTGGGTGATTCACAGAATTGATGAGGATGTTGGAGAACCAGGCTCAGGAGGTGGACAGGACGCAAATCAATGGTTGCTTGGGGCTGGAATGGAAGGGGATTCCCTGTAAAGGATCATGATGAAACTTGGGATGATAGAAATATTTTGCATCTTGATTATGATGGTGTCAAAACTCAACAAACTATGCTTTTTAAACGATGCAGATTATTATATGTAAATTGTTATAAAGTTGATACAAAAAAGAGGATCTGGCCAGGCACAGTGGCTCACGTCTATAATCCCAGCACTTTGAGAGGCCAAGGTGAGAAGATTGCCTGAGCTCACAGGTTTGAGACCAGCCTGGGCAAATTGGTGAGACCTTATCTCTACAATAAATAAAAAAATTAGCTAGGCATGGTGGTGTGTGCCTGTAGTTCCAGTTACTTGGAAGGCTGAGGTGGGAGGATTGCCTGAACCCAACAGGTCAAAGCTGTGGTGGCCATGAGCGTGCCACTGCACTCCAGCCTAGGCAACAGAGTGAGACTCCAACTCAAAAAAAAAATAAATAAATAAATAAAGCATGGATCCCTAAACCCTGGGCCACGGACCAGTGTGTGGCTTGTTAAGGAACCAGGCCACACAGCAGGAGGTGAGCAGTGGGCGAGTGAGTGAAGCTTCATCTGTATTTATAGCTGCTCCCCATCACTCGCATTACTGCCTAAGCTCCGCAGCATTAGATTATCAGAGAAGCACGAACCCTATCGTGAACCGCACATGCGAGGGATCTAGGTTGCATATTCCTTATGAGAATCTAACGCCTGATGATCTGAGGCGGAGCTGAGGCGGTGTGGCTGCAAATACAGATTAACATTAGCGGTGAGGTTGAACTGCACATGCCACTCCCCCAACCTTCCCACCCCATCCTTGTCCATAGAAAAATTGTCTTCCACGAAACCAGTCTCTGATGCCAAAGAGGTTGGGGATTGCTGATTCAAAGGGTGCAGTTCAATGCTTTTCAGTATAGTCAAAGAGTTGTGCAAACATCATCACAGTGATTTTTTTTTTGTAAGTCAGGGTCTCATTCTATCACCCGGGCTGGAGTGCTGTGGCAGGTCATGGCTATTGCAGCCTTGACCTACTGGGCTCAGGCAATCCATCCACCTCAGCCTTCCAAGTAGCTGGGACTATAGGCACGTGCCACCACACCTGGCTATTTTTTGATTTGTCATAGAAATGCAGTCCCACCAAGTTTCCCAGACTGGTCTCGAACCCCTGGACTCAGGCAATCCTCTCACCTCCACCTCCCAAAGTGCTGGGATTACAGGTGTGAGCTACCACACTGGCCCTTAATCAGTTTTAGAACATTGCTCTGCCCCCTGAAGAAAGCCTCTACCCTTCAGCAGCCACTCCCCATCCCCCTAGACTCCTGCATTGATTTCCTTGGGCCTAAAACAACAGAAATGCATTTTCTTGCTTTTGGAGGTTAGGAGTCCAAACTCGAGGTATCAGCAGACTCTTCCTGCAGGCTCTGTGGGGGAATCTGTTCCATGGCTTTCTCTCAGCTTCCTGTGTTGCTGGCAGTGCTTGGTGTTCCTTAGCTTGTAGACAAATTGCTCTGATCTCAATTCCCATGGTCACATGACATTGTCCTGGCTTTGTGTGCTTTCACATGGTGTTCTTCTCTGTGAGCCACTCTGTGTCTCTTCTTATAAGAACAGAAGTCATTAGATTAAGGACTCACCCTGTTCTAGTATGACCTCACCTCAATTTACATGTTAATATCTCCAAAGACCCCCTTTTCAAATAAGCTCACGTTCACAGATATGGGGAGGGCAGGGGCACAAACCTATAATACCTCCTCACCCCTAGGCAACTGCTAATTTACTTTCTATATTTGTGAATTTACCTACTCTGGACATTTCTTATACATGGGCTTATATAATGTATGACCTTTTTGACTTTTACATAGTTTGATGTTTTCAAGGTTCATGCATGTTGTAGCATGAATCAGTACTTCATTCCTTTTAACTGCTGAATAATATTTCATTGTATAGATATACCACATTTTGTTCATTTTTTTTTTTTTTTTGAGTTGGAGTCTCACTCCATTACCCAAGCTGGAATGCAGTGGCATGCTCATGGCCATCTCAGCGTCAACCTGCTGGGCTCCAATGATCCTTCTGCCTCAGCCTTCCAAGTAGCTGGAACTGCGGGCCCGCGCTACCAGGCCTGACTAATTTTTGATTTATTGTAGAGACAAGGTCTCACCAAGTTGCTCGGGCTGGTCTCAAACCTGTGGTCTCAGACAATCCACTTGCCTCGGCCTCCCAAAGTGCTGGGATTACAGACAGCCACCAAGCCTAGCTGATTCATTGATTAATTGGTAGACATTTGAGCTGTTTTCACTTTTGACTATCATAAATAGTGCTGCTGTGAACTTTCATGTACAAGGTTTTATGTGGATATGAGTTTTAATTTCTTTTGAGGATATATACCTAGAAGTGAAATTTCTTAGTCATATGGTAGTTCTATGTTTAACTTTATAAGAAATTGCCAGACTGTTTTCCAAAGAGCTACACCATTTTACATTCCCAACAGCAATGTAGGAGGGATTCCATTTTTACAGATCTTCACCAACTTTTATAACCTTTTTTGTTGCTTGTCATCTTGCCTGCCCCATGCCTTGCTCTGTTCCTCCAAGGAGCTCATCATCTCCTAGAGAAAGCAGACATAGACATCCTTGGTGGCCGCTCGGTATGACCAGTGCTACAGCAGAGGAAAATGAAGAGGCTGTCTATTCCTGGGAACAGGAGGCATCTTAGTGATGGAGGTAGCTGAGGATAAGTGGGAGGTAGCCAGGTGAAGGGACAGAGGGTGTGATGGTCAGAGGTATGATTTTGTGTCAGTAATGATCTAGGCTCAGCTGCTATAACAATGATCCCATGTGACCTAAACGACCGAATTTCTTTTTTTTTTTTTGAGTTGGAGTCTCACTCTTGCCCAGACTGGAGTGCAGTGGCCGCTCCTGGCCACTGCAGCCTCAACCCGCTGGGCTCCAGCAATCTTCCGCCTCAGCCTTCCAAGTAGCCAGAACTACAGGCGCGTGCTACCATATCCAGTTAATTTTTGGTTTATTGTAGAGATGAGGTCTCGCCAAGTTGCCCGGGTGGGTCTCAAACCCATGGGCTCAGGCAATCTATTCGTCTCGGCCTCCCAAAGTGCTGGGATTACAGGCTGAGTCACTGAGCCCGGCCTAGACAGTATTTTTTTTTTTTTTTACAATTTTTTTTCTTTTTAAATTTGAGATGTGATCCCAGTAATTTGGGAGGCTGAGGTGAGTGGATTGCCTGAGTCCACAGGTTTGAGACCAGCCTGGGCAACTTGGCAGACCTCGTCTCTACAATAAATAAATAAAAAAGAAATCAGGCAGGTGTGGTGGTGCATGCCTGTGGTTCCAGCTCCTTGGAAGGCTGAGGCAGAAGGATCACCTGAGCCCAGCAGGTTGAGGTCATGGTGGCCATGAGTGTGCCACTGCACTCCAGCCTGGGCAACAGAGTGAGACTCCAATTAAAAAAAAATAAAAGTTTGAGATGTGGTCTTGCTATGCTACCCAGCCTGGAGTGCAATGGCTATTCACAGGCGTGATCATGGCTCACTGCAGCCTCGAACTCCTGGACTCAAGGGATCCTCCTGCTTTAGCCTTCCAAGTAACTGGGACTACAGGTGCATGCCAGTTTATCCAGATGAGAATATTATCTGTTTCTGCATTAGAAATTATCCCAAGGCTTAGTGGCTTAACACAATGGCCTTTGTTTATCTTACATAGTTTTTGGATCACAGATTTGGAAGTGGCTTAAGTAGGTGGTTGTGGCTCAAGGTTGTAGTCAAGACATCAGCCAGGACTGTGATCAACTGAAGTCTTGACAGGAAGTTTGGCTGTCGGCAGGAGGTTTCAGTTCCTCATCATGTGTGTCTGTTTTCATGAAATGGCAGCTGACTTCCCCAAGAATGAGTGATAAAAGAGACAGTGAGCAGAAGTCACAATACTTCTTCTTTAAAAAAAAAAAAAGTAAAAAAATAAACAAACAAGCTCTGCTAAGTCTTATTAAAGAACAATTTTGCATAGTTTACTTTTCACCAGTCTGCTCTGGCATGCTTCTAGTGATATCAGAATCACCTAGATCAATAATAGTCAGTGTGCATACTCTGTAGTATTTTCCACATACTGTGCCCAATTCAATATTATTGCCACTGTAGTGGTGGACACCGGTTTTAGCCAACATAGCATGGAACTCTATTTCAGATTTCCTCAAAGCCGGGTAGTTGTTGGTGAGGATGACCAATTTCACTTTGACTTGTCGGACCATCTTCAGAGTCTGCTTGTTCCCCAGCACATACTTTCCACTTTTCATAATGAGTTGGAACCCTGAGTTGATGGATTCCAGCGACTTTTTCATCTTCTTTGCAGCCACCATCTTCCTGCCTTAGTTGCAGGATGGCCCCCAACCAAGAGCAGCCGCCAAGATGACTAGGCAGCGAGAAAGCCACAATACTTCTTATGATCCAGTTTGAGAAACTACAGTCTGTCAGTAGTGTGAACAGCAGGAAGTAAAAATTACTAGAGGCCGGGTGCAGTGGCTCATGCATAGCTATAATCCCAGTACTTTGGGAGGCTGAGGTGAGAGGATTGCCTGAGTCCAGGGGTTTGAGACCAGCCTGGGCAACTTGGCGAGACCTCATCTCTACAATAAATCCAAGAAAAATTAGCTGGGCATGGTAGCACATGTCTGTAGTTCCAGTTACTTGTAAGGCTGAGGCAGAAGGGCCTGGGCCCATCAGGTCAAGGCTGCCGTGGCCGTGAGCACACTACCAAACTCCAGCCTGGGTGACAGAGTGAGACTCCAACTCAAAAAAAAAAATTATTAGAGAACATTTTGGGGGCTGGCTAACATAATCTGCCTTTTTGACCCCAATGATTTATATCTTTCCTACAAAGAAAGCACTCTCACCCTTCTCCAAGGCCCTCAGAAGTCTCATCCCATTGTATCAGGTGTGCCCAACCTTTTGTCTTCCCTGGGCCACATTGAGTAAAAAGTAATTGTCTTGGGTCACACATAAATTATATAATATTGCTGGGCATGGTGGATCACGCCTGTAATCCCAGCATTTTGGGAAGACGAGGTAAGAGGATTGCCTCAGTCCAGGAATTTGAGACCAGCCTGGGCAATATAGCAAGACCTCATCGCTATAATAAAATTAAACAACTAGTTGGGTGTGGTGGTGCAGGTCTGTAGTTCCATCTACTTGGAAGGCCGAGGCAAAAGAATCGCCTGAGCTCAGCATGTTGAGGCTGCAGTAGCCATAATCGTACCACTGTACTCCAACCTGGGCGAGAGTAAGACTCTAAGTAAGAAAAAAAAAAAAAGCCGAGCTCGGTGGCTCAGCCTGTAATCCCGCGCCTTGGAGGCTGAGGTGAGTGGATTGCCTGAGCTCGCGGGTTCGAGACCTGCCTGGGCAACTTGGCGAGACCTTGTCTCTACAATAAATCAAAAAATCAGCTGGGCGTGGTAGCGCGCACCTGTAGTTCCAGCTACTTGGAAGGCTGAAGCGGAAGGATCGCTGGAGCCCAGCAGGTCGAGGCTGCGGTGGCCAGGAGTGGCCACTGCACTCCAGTCTAGGTGACAGAGTGAGACTCCAACTCAAAAAAAAGAAAAAAAAAGTATGTAATATACTTAGTGTATATACATAAAATATTTCTTTTATTATTTCATATTTTTATTATAAAGTTTGGAAAAATGAGAACAATATAAAACTAATGGGAAATTTGATCTTGTTTTACAAAAAAACCAATCTATCAAAGTCAGGTTCAATGGAAGTGGTCGCAATTCGTAGTGAGTTCTCAAGGTGCTTCTCAGAAATGTTTGTTCGAATTTTGCTCTTCATGGCTTCAGTCTAATTGAAAACAACTGCTCACAAATTTATGTGCTGCCAAATTAAGAATGATTCTCCG
>CAUYQG010220879.1:0-10586 GCA_963574415.1 Tarsius wallacei
GTAGTGACTGCAATTGTAAAGCTATAATTTAAACAGTGTTTGTATTTAACCCTGTTAAGCTTCAACTTTTGCAAGGAATGTAAATGCTGAGCAAGCAACAAGCCCCCTCCCAAACTCCCAAACATTCCTTTACTTAGATTACAGCAGACCCAGTGGCGCCAGACCCAGTGGCGCCAGCCACCCTCCTGACAGGCAGGCTCTGCGTTATCTCAAACCTACTGCCTGCTTGCTCAAGCATTTCGCTCGATTAGCAGTTACCTGTCCATCACAAGCAACAAAGCCGTGAGCCCATGCAAATCGGACTCGAATCAACCAATCAAAATCTCTGTAACTACGCCATATAGTTTTTATCCAACCCTGTATGCACAAGTCTGTAAAACCACCCCACCCCCTCAAAACTATGTATAAAATGTGCGTGTTAACTTGAGTCAGGGCTCGCTCATCACTGAAGCCGCTGTCGGTTTCAAACGCAAGCCCAGGCTCGAGCTTGAATAAAAACCCTCGTGTACTTGCATCAGAACTGGCTCTTTGGTGATCTCTCTAGAACTTTGATCACAACACCTTCATAATTCGCTGTACATAGGATGGAAGCCTTTATATAAACTTTATATAACTTCTCAAGTTATATGTAGTTATATGTTCCAACCTAAGCTCTAAATTAAAGTCTATTACTAAGGAATGCCCTATTTGTAGAGCAATCAGTCCTCAAGGGCATCTTAGACCTCCACCTTCACTCCCCACCCACCAGCTACGAGGACATGTACCGGGACAGGATTGGCAACTTGACTTCATCCACATGCCAAAATACAAGAAATATAAATATCTGTTAACCTTTATTGATACCTTTTCAGGATGGCTGGAGGCCTTCCCCATGACCTCAGAGATGGCATCTGAGGTATCACAGGCCCTGGTAAATGACATAATTCCCTGATTTGGCCTTCCTGTCTCCCTGCCCAGTGATAACCAGCACTGTCTTTACTTCTCAGATAACACAGCAAGTTTCAGAGGCTTTAGGCATAGACTTTAATCTCCATACAGCTTATCATCCTCAGTCATCCCGTAAAGTAGAAAAAGCTCATTCTACCCTTAGACTGCACCTAACCAAATTGTCTTTAGAATTTAGGATGGCCACGAGTACTACCTATGGCTCTTCTAAGGTTCAGTACCCCTCCAAAGTGCCTTTGTTCCTCAGCCCCTTTGAGTTAATGTACAGCAGACCACTTCTCTTACAGCCTGGGGTGCCTATAAAGCCTCCTCCCTTGGGAAATTATCTCGCAGTCCTGGAATTAGCCAAAAAGCTTTTAAAAGATTATGCAGACCAGTAACTTCTGGTCCCCAGCGAGGGCCCATTTCCCACACCACATCTACAACCCAGAGATTGGGTACTTCTCAATGACCTGCCAGAGCAAACTAAGTCCCTTCAGCCATCATGAAAAGGACCCTTTCAAGCCATTCTAACTACTCCCACTGCAGCAAAGCTCCAGGGGTTCCCTTCCTGGATATATCTGTCCAGACTCAAGCCAGCACCTTCTTTAGCCTCCAGCATTCCTGCTACAGATCAGTCGACTGAATCATACATCTCAGAATCATTAGGTATTCTCAAATACCTCTTCAAAGAGGTAAGCTCATGAAATGCCTGCGGGACTCAATATAGTATGGGCTATCTAGTCAATCAATTAATTTTTTTTGTCATAAAATAACTTACATTCAATATAAAAGACACCTTCCATTTCCAGTTTTCCCACCCTGGTCAAAAGTAAAATATACAACCTAGAGAGTTGTTAAAACTTGACTAACGACTTCTAAACCCCGTTGTCTTTAAAATTTCTTTTTTTTTTTTTTGAGTCAGAGTTTTACTCAGTCGCCCAGACTGGAGTGCAGTGGCCACTCCCGACCACCGCAGCCTCGACCTGCTGGGTTCCAGCGACCCTTCTGCCCCAGCCTTCCAAGTAGCTGGAACTACAGGTGTGCGCTACCACGCCTGGCTAATTTTTTGATTTATTGTAGAGATGAGGTCTCACCAAGTTGCCCAGGTGGGTCTCGAACCCGCGGGCTCAGGCAATCCACTCACCTCAGCCTCCCAAGGTACAGGATTACAGGCTGAGCCACCAAGCCCGGCTGTCTTTAAAATTTCTACCTCCAGATTTCTCACAGCCCAATGGGACACCAATAAACTGCGAAGTTGGGAACATTTCACTCTTCCAACGGGTGAAATGGACCGGGACCATGGAGTAATCCAGCATGAGTGTCACCGGCATCCCACTCATCATAGTTATGGCAACTCTAGGCCAAACACTTGGCCTCACTAACAAGAGATTAATTTTTGACTCCTCTGCTCCACACCCTGGTAATAGAGCTCCTACACCCAAGTCCCTAGAGGATACTCTAGTCCCTGGATTCTTGATAGGTTTCCACCAGGATTTGGATGATTTCTGTCATGATTAACCCTCCAATGTGGCAACATTCCAAGATGTATGGGTGAATTTGTACTCTAGCTTCTTGCCTGGTACCTGGGCCCAACCAGACTCTTCCCCAAATCCCTGGAATTTTAAAATTAGCACCTATGCTAAACGTGAAAACGTGCTGTTAATTACCTCTGTGGATACCAAGGCATCAGGCCTTTGCACCCCAACAATAGCAGCAGACCAATTCTCACTAAGCACCAATGGCATTGGCCCCCTAGAAATGTACTCTCTCCTAAAATTTAATCAAACTATACACAATGGCACGGTCATACTAGCAAATTATAGTAACCAACTTATAGCAACCAATTGGCTGCCCCATGGAAGTGCAGGGTTACTGGGAGGACTACTCCACCTGGCACTTAAACTTAAAAGGCACCACAACCAAACCCACAGGGATATTACCTCTAACTGTGGAAAAACTCTACTTTGGTCTCAGGGTTTTCCTAGATCCGTTATAGGGGCTAGAAGGGTTCCCATGGTGGGTCCTCAATTAGCTAGAATTGCCACTTATAACTACATTTTCCCAGACTTACAGGCCTTAATATGTAGAGATCACTACATGGTTGAATATACCACCTGGGCATTAAGCCTGCTCAACTAGGAGGAAGGAGAAATCAAGCAGCTCGTCCTGGCCAATCACACAGCATTCAACTTCTTACTAGCGAAGGCAGAAGGCCTTAGTGGGGTGGTAGGTAGTCTCTGCTGTATCACAATCGAGGATTTACAATCTAACATTTCTAACTATGTTAACAGGCTAGAAGATACAGCCGACCATACCATTGCTTTGAACGCTCATTTTCAAATGTCTAACATCATTTTGGCAGCCATTACCCTCTAATATGCTTGCTTATGATAGTCTGCCCATTAGCTCATTGATTCGTAGGAATTAGATAAAGTTACAGTGCTCCTCTCCTGCATTCCAATCCTCTTGGGAGTTCAAAAATCCATAGGCAGAAACAGGTAGGGACAGCTCTATGCCCCATGATCAGCAGGATGTAGCTACAGAAGCCTGACCTTTGACTCTGCTCCCAGGTGCAAATAAGAATATTTTTGAAATAGCAAAAGGTGGGAATGAAAGGAGGTACCTATAGAAACCTAGAATAAACTTAGTTTAGCCTTTTTGCCTCAGCATTGCCATTTTTGCTTAGACTTTACCCTTGACACACTTCAAATCTAGAACAGGTTAGGCATAGATAGATAAATTTCCAATAGGCAGGTTTTAGGAAGCATGCAGACATTTCACTGCAGGCCAAGTGGCAGCCTATCCCATCCGCTCAGCAAGTCTCCATCAGATGCAAGATAAGGATAGAGCCAAGAGCCACCTTTTGGTCAAGGAGTTTGTGAATTGCAAATGCCTGACAAAGGTTCTTACAGGAAAACCCCCTCCCCCTTCTCTCCTCCCATCTAGCCCACCACCTGAGGGCATAAGATCCTAAAGTCTGGTGTCCTCAAGATATAAGACTCATGTGACTACAATCAAAGATTCGCAGCCCTAGACACTCCTTTGGACCCAAATTCCCCCACCCAAAGGTCCTTAAATATACCCATTTCGTGGCCCTTCAAGGCCACACTTGCCTCTGAGTGTCAGTCCTTTTTCCAATCTGTGAAAGGTAAATAATAAACTTCACTTCTTTCTACTTTCTTAATTGGTTGCAATTTTGCATTATTCCCGTGGCCTGGGCACTGGCTCTGGCCCACCTTGCCTCAGCTGATCCTTTCAGAGATAGATACTTTTAAAAAAAAGCTTAAATTCTGGAAATGAAAGAAGCATTTAAGGAAGTACAAAATGCAGTGGAAAGTTTTAATAGTAGACTAGAACAAGTAGAAGAAAGGATCTCAGGACTTGAAGACAAGGCTTTTGAATTAACCCAATAAGACAACAATAAGGAAAAAAGAATCAACAGAATGAAACAAAGTCTCCAAGAAATGTGGGATTATGTAAAATTTCCAAACTTAAGGGTCCTAGGTGTTCCTGAGGAAGAAGAGAAAGCAACAGGTTTGGAAAACCTACTTGAGGGAATAATGGAGAAAAACTTCCCTGGCCTTGCCAGAGATCCAAATGTCCAGATACAAGAAGCACAAAGAACCCCCAGGAGATTCATTGCAAAAAGGTCATCCCCAAGGAATATAACCATCCAGTTATGCAAAGTTACTGTGAAGGAAAGAATTTTATTTATTTATTTATTTTTTATTATTATTATTTTTTGAGTTGGAGTCTCACTCTGTCACCCAGACTGGAGTGCAGTGGCCGCTCCTGGCCGCCACAGCCTTGACTTGCTGGGCTCCGGCGATCCTTCCGCCTCAGCCTTCCAAGTAGCTGGAACTACAGGTGCGCGCTACCACGCCTGGCCAATCTTTGATTTATTGTAGAGATGAGGTCTCGCCAAGTTGCCTGGGCAGGTCTCGAACCCGCGGGCTCAGGCAATCCACTCACCTCGGCTTCCCAAAGCGCTGGGATTACAGGCTGAGCCACTGAGCCTGGCCTCAGGAAAGAATTTTAAAAGCAGTGAGATTAAAAGCATCAAATAACATACAAAGGTAAACCTATCTGAATAACAGCAGACTTCTCAGAACCCGTACATGCCAGAAGAGATTAGGGCCCCATCTTCAATCTCCTCAAACAGAATAACAGTCAGCCAAGAATTTTGTATCCTCAAAACTAAGTTTCATAAACAAAGGAGAAATAAAGTTGTTCCCAGACCAGCAAATGAGGGAATTTGTCACCACTAGATCACCTCTACAAGAAATACTCAAAGGAGTTCTAAATACTGAAACAAAAGATCAAAATACACCAGTAGAAAAATACTGAAAACCATAAAGCTCACAGGTCTTATGGAATACCAACACAACAGAGAAAATAAATAAATAAAGCAGCCAAATAACAATCAGTAGGATGAATGGAATAGTACCATTTCTGAACAGAAATGGTCTCAATGTCCCACCAAAAAGATATAGACTGACAGAATGGGAAAAAAAATAACAACACACACACACAACCCAAATATCTACTGCCTTCAAGAGATCCACTTAACTCACAAAGACTCCTATAGACTTAAAGTAACAGGGTGGGGGGAAATATTCCACACAAATAGAAACCAAAATGAGCAGGAGTAGCTATTCCCATATCAGATAAAACAGACTTTAACAACTCTAAAAAAAAAAAAAAAGGACAAAGGAGATTACTATATAATGTTAAAGGCATCAATCCAATGAGAAGACATAACAATTTTAAATACATATGTGTTTAACACCAGAGCCCTTTTATAAAATAAATTCTACTAGACCTTAAAAAAGAGATAGACAGCAATACAATCACAGTGGGAGATACCAACATTCTGCTAATGGCAATAGACAGAACATGAAGGCAGAAAATCAACAAAGAAATACTGGAATTAAACCAGACTCTAACAGACATTTACAGAACATTCCATCCCAAAACTAGAGAATATACATTTTTCCCATCACATGGTATATTCTCCAAGACAGATCATATGATAGATCACAAATCAAGTCTCAATAAATTCAAAAAAATGGAAATTATAGCAAGTACCTTCTCAGACCACAGTGGAATAGAAATTAACTCCAAGAAGAGCTCATGAAACCAAACAAAAACATGGAAATTAAACAATCTGCTCCTGAATGATCCTTGGGTCAACAATGAAATCAAGATGGAAATTTTAAAATTCCTCAAAATGAATGATAACAGTGAAACAAGTTATCAAAACCTCTGGGACATAGCCAAACCTGTTTCCAGAGGAAAATTTATAGCATCTAAAGCCTGCATTAGACTGAAAGACTGCATATAATGACCTACCATCACTCCTCAAGGAACTAGAAAAACACAAACAAACCAAATCCAAAGCTAGCAGAAGAAAAGAAATAGCAAAAATCAAAACAGAAATAAATTAAATTGAAATTTAAAAAAATACAACAGACTAATGAAATAAAAACTTGATTATTTGAAAAGATAAACAAAATTGATAAACTGCTAGCTAGATTAATTAAGAAACCAAGAGAGAAAATTCACACTAGCTCAATCAGAAATGAAAATGGAGACACTAAAACTGATATGACAGAAATTCAAAAGATCATCTGAGACTGTTATAAACACCTCTATGCAAACAAACTAGACAATCTAGAGAAAATGGATAAATTCTTGGAAACATACAACCCCCCAACCTTGGATCAGGAAGAAATAGAAACCCTGAGCAGACCAATAATGAGTAGCAAGATAAAACAGTAATTAGAAGTCTTCCAACAAAAAAATATGTCCAGGACCTGTTGGACTCACAGCTGAATTCTACTAGACCTTCAGAGAAGAAAGGTACTAATTTTACTGAAAGTATTCCACAAGATTGAAGAGACGGGAATCTTTCCTAACTCATTCTACCAGGCTAGTGTCACTCTGATACCAAAACCAGGAAAAGACACAACAACACAAAAGAAAACTACAGACCTTATGAACATATCATATCCCTTATGAATATATCATATCCCTTATAGATACACAAATCCTCAACAAAATATTAGCAAACTGAATTAAACAGCATATGAAAAAATAATACACCATGACCAAGTGGGTTTTATCCCAGGGATGCAAGGATGGTTCAACATATGCAAGTCAATAAATGTGATCCACTAAATACACAGAATTAAAAACAAAAATCATATGATAATTTCAATAGATGCAGAAAATGCATTTGATAAAATCCAGCATCCCTTAAACAAAAACCCTTAGCAAAATAGGCATGGAGGGAACAGTCCCCCAAAATAATAAAAGTTATGTATGACAAACCCATAGTCAATGTCATCTCAAATAGAAAAAAGTTGAAGGCATTCCCCCTCAGAACTGGAATAAGGCAAGGATGCCCACTTTCACCATTCCTATTCAACATAGTACTAGACGTCCTAGCCAGAACAAGTAGGCAAGAAAAAAAATAGAGTATCCAAATTGAAAAGCAAGAAATCAAACTACCTCTGTGTGCAGATGATATAGTCTTATACCTAGCGAATCCTAAAGACTCCTTCAAAAGACTCCCTGACTTTACAAATAAATTCGATAAAGTTTCAAAATGCAAAATCAATACACACAAATCAGTAGCACTGCTATATACAAATAAAGACCAAGCTGAGAATCAAATCAAGAATTCAATTCCATTTACAATAGCAGCGAAAGGGCTAAAATATCTAGGAATATATTTAACCAAGGAGGTGAAAGATCTCAACAAGGAGAACTACAAAACTCTGATGAAAAAAAACTTTAAAGGATACAAACAAATGAAGAAACATCCCATGCATATGGATTGGAAGAATCAACATTGTGATTCTACCCAAAGTAATCTGCAGATTCAATGTAATCCCTATCAGATTACCAATGTCATTTTTCACAGAATTAGAAAAAAAATCCTAAAAGTCATATGGAAACAAAAAAAGCCAGAATAGACAAAGTAATCGTAAGCAAAAAAGAACAGAGCTAGAGGCATCAAATTACCTGATTTCAACATATGCTACAAGGCTGTAGTAACCAAAACAGCATGGTACTGGTACAAAAGCAGACACATGAACTAATGGAATAGAATAGAGAATTCAGAAATAAACCCAAATACCTACAACCAAATGATCTTTGACAAAGCAGGCAAAAACATACACTGGGGAAAGGAGACCCTATTTAACAAATGGCGCTGGGAAAATTGGATAGCTACATGCAGAAAAATGAAACTTGATCCCTATCCCTCCCTATATACAAAATTTAACACAAGATGGACTAAAGACTTAAGGGTCAGGCCTGAAACCATAAAAATTCTAGAAGAAAACCTAGGAAAAACTCTTATAAATATTGGCCTAGAAAAGAATTTATGGCAAAAACCCCAAAAGCAAATGCAACTAAAACAAAAATGAATCAGTGGGTCTTAATTAAACTAAAAAGCTGCACAGCAAAAGGAATAATCAACAGAGCAAACAGATGACCTACAGAATAGAAGATATTCGCAAACTATACATCTGACAAAGGATTAATATCCAGAATCTACAAAGAACTTAAATCAGCAAGAAAAAAGCAAATAACTCCTTGAAAAAGTGGGCAAACAATAAAAATAGACATCTCTCAAAAGAAGAAATATAAATGGCCAAGAAACATATGAAAAAATGTTCAACATCACTCATCATCAAGGAAATGCACATTATACCACAATGAGGTATCACTTTACATCAGTCATTATGGCTGTTATTTAAAAAAAAAAAAAAAAAGCAAAAAACAGTAGATGCTGGTACAGATGCAGAGAAAAGGAAACACTTATATACTGCTGGTGGGAGTGTAAATTAGTACAACCTCTATAAAAAGTGGTATGGAGATTACTCAAAGAACTAAAAGTAGACCTAACATTTGATCCAGCAATCCCCCTACTAGGCATCTACCCTAAGAAACAGGTCCCTATATAAAAAAGGCACCCGCACCTGCATGTTCATTGCAACACAATTCAAAATTGCAAAGATGTGGCATCAACCTAAATGCCTATCAACTGATCAATGGATAATAAAAATGTGGTATATATACACTATGGGATGTAATCCAGCTATCAAAAAGAATGAAATGATGTCTTTTGTAGCCTCCTGGATGTAATTGGAGAACATCATTTTAAGTGAGCTAACTCAGGAATAGAAAACCGAACACTGCATGTTCTCACTTATAAGTGGGAGTCCTGTAATCCCGTGCTTTGGGAGGCTGAGGTAAGTGGATTGCCTGCGCCCACGGGTTCGAGACCCGCCTGGGCAACTTGGCGAGACCTCATCTCTACAATAAATCAAAAATAAGCTGGGTGTGGCAGCACGCATCTGTAGTTCCAGCTACTCAGAAGGCTAAGGCGGAAGGAACGCTGGAGCCCAGCGGGTCAAGGCTGTGGTATCCGGGAACGGCCACTGTACTCCAGTAGGGGTGATGGAGTGAGACTCCAACTCAAAAATAAAAATAAAAATAAAAAAATAAGTGGGAGTCAAACTAAGAATAGGCAAAGACATAGATAATGTTATCATGGACACGGAAGACTCAGTGAATCCATATTTACTTCCTGCGATATCCACTCTTGGTAGCCTTGGGCTCAGCTAGAAGAACCTGCAGAATCCAAGAAGGCTCATTCAGTGCTGGCTTCACTCGAGTACCAAGCAAGAAACAGCACACCAGCTGGGATGCTCCCAGCAGACGAGGGGTTTGTCTTGAGGATCTGAGTCATAGGTCAGAGATAAAGGCCTGAGAACATACAGGTAGGTACAGGAGGTTCCCTGACTCCCACGAGGAACCATTTCAACTGGAACAGTCCCCAAGCCACAGCTTCCAGGTCCCAGCAAGTGGGGGTACCTCGTAACAAGTCACTGCACTCAAGAAGCTGTACCTTCCACCCCATGCAGTTATGTTTATTTCTGGTCCTCCCCATCCACAGGAAGCTGACCAATCACGGATCATTCTTAGCACAAGCAATGTTGCTTGGTAACACAGCTAGCACTCACTTCTAGCAGGTTTCCAGGCAGGCAGGACTAGAAAGTTAACCCAAGATCACCTTTTTCATAGAGAAGTAGAAAATGCTTTGGTTAACCTTGTACTCACACACACCCCATTCCTGACACCTGAGCTTCCCAAATCTTATTAGAAATCACTAAGAGTTCCCTGACACATGCCAAACTTACTATGTGTGAGATTCTCGTGACTCTCTCGTGTCTCCCTGCCTGGAAACCTTCTGTTCCCTGTTTTGATGAATACAACCATTATCCATCCAATCATCCCTCACACAGCGCCCTTCCATGGCTTTCTACTTCAGACCCCTGACTATGACAATCAGGGCTCTTCGGAATTCAAAATACAGTCTTCCCTCAGCCTCTCCCACACAGACCTACCCTTTAGACACTATTTATCACCATCATCTAAAAATACTTACAGCCTTTGTTCACACCTGGAATAACCTTCCACCGTGGCACCTGGCCAACCAAGGCCTTCCAATTCTGGAAAAACCAACTCAAGAGTCACAAATTCGGGGAGACACCTTTTATCACCAAGGGTGTCTGAACGAAGCATATTTGTACATCTAATCCTTAACTGTACCCCACAATATGATAATAAAAAATACTGAAAAA
>CAUYQG010220883.1:0-11130 GCA_963574415.1 Tarsius wallacei
AGACCTCATCTCTACAATAAATCAAAAAATTAGCCGGGCGTGGTAGCGCGCGCCTGTAGTTCCGGCTACTTGGAAGGCTGAGGCGGAAGGATCGCCGGAGCCCAGCAGGTCGAGGCTGCAGTGGTCGGGAGCGGCCACTGCACTCCAGTCTGGATGACAGAGTGAGACTCCCAACTCAAAAATAAATAAATAAATAAATAAAATTAAAGAAAAGAAAAGAAAAGAAAGAAACAATACATTCGACTTCCTGGAGAGTGAGTCGATCGATTGCAAACTAGATGGACAGTGGCATTTATGCAGAAGCCAGAAGGAAAGCGCAACAAGATTGAGCATTTAGGTCATTTTCACTGAAGTAGCAATGCTGTGAGCCCACAGAGGCTGTTACACTCCCTGGAGACCATTTGGGATGCAAGGGAAGATGTGGAGGCCACTGAGTCCTGGGAGGCCAGGCTGTCACTCCGTGAGGCGAGGCACAGTGAGCCAGCTGGTCTCACTGCAGGTTAGGGTTTACGGGAGAGGTGCAACAAAGCCCCAAATCCTATTGGAGGCAGAAGGACCATTCATGCCCATTTTACAGGTGAGGAAACACAGGCTGAGATGATTATAGTGACCTGTCTGAGGTTATGCATTTCTACCTTGCAGACTCTAAAAAAGAGCAGCAATATCCCTCTTCCCAGAGTGGCTGAGCCAGGCAGCTTGAATCTGAAGGACTCCAGGGCGACTTGTTGAGGATTAGGGCAGAAACAGGGTGACTCTGGGTCACCTGAGGAGAAGGGATTGGTGAGGGGCTGGGTCTTCTTTGGACCCTGTCTGTGAATGGTCCTGCGATCGTGAAAGGCCTTTTCCCCAACTGGATCCTAAACTATGGCTCTGTTTCAAAATGGCCCGGTCGTCGAGGAGTCTTCATGAACCATCCACCTAGGTCTCCTGACCTCAAGATCCAGGCCACAGCTCGTGGGCACTCTGGCCTTCTTCCATAAGGGTAGGACAGCACTCCAGGACCAGGAGTGATGGGGAGTGTGATCTGTGTACTGGGGTGAAGGCTCTCAGAATCTCTTGCCAACTCTGGGGAGAGGGTGTTAGACCTCAGAACCATGCATTTTAAACCCAAGTTTCTGTTCTTTCAGGGCATCAAGGGCCCCAAAGGTTTGACAGATATGACGGTAGGTGAAGATTTTAATTCTAAACTTTGGTATTTTTAGAATATGGAGCTTTCCGCTTTCACAAAATAGAAATCTGTGAATCTTCAGTTTTTCCTCTTACAAATTCCAATAGTACTTTAGGTTTACAGGCTTCACTTTGAAATGTTATAACCAAGTCAAATAAAATGGAATAATATATTAAAACCAGAAGGGAATCTGGATATTTTTGAGAAACACTCGTTGACTTAAAAAAAAAAAGACTTTGAGGCTACTGCCTTCCTGCAGTGTGCCTTCTTATAAAGTTCAAAAATCGTTGAAAAAGTATGTATAAACCCCCTCACACCTGAAACAATGTCCAAAGTTATGATGATTTTGCATCTGTCAAGTACCAAAATACTCTTGTGGGGGGAGGGGGTGTGGAGGGGCAGGACGTGATGGGGCTGGGATCCCGGAAGAACAGAACAGAGAGGAGGGATCAAAGGCAAGATGCAGAATCACTGGGGCAGTGCAGAGGGTGCCTGTCTTGGGAGACATTCTCAACAGGCATCACAGGGATTACTAATGTGAAGCCAAGGATTGAAAGCACGTATCCTCTGCAGATTCCTGGATTTACTGTTCTTCAAACTGAGGTTTGCTTTCTAAGGCAGATTAAAAAAACAATGGGCACCCCTTAGCTACCTGGCTCCAATAATACAGACATAAAATCTTTACAAATATCCACTGGATTCCAAAATAGAGTTTTTTTTGTTGAAGATTTAAAAGCTTTAGATCGTCACTGATAACATCCACATGACATTGCCAGATTACCGTGGTAAAGAGAAATATAAGGGGGCCCCCAAAACCTTGAATTATCTTTTGGAGGGTGGGCCCCTTCTAGTGAAGGCTTCCCCCGCTTGGTAAGTGTTCTAGGAATCCGTTGGCATCTGTGTACCAGCTAGCGTTGTTGGAGGACACTGCACTCAGCTTTGGTAATTTTTGGGGGGAGATTCTTTCAACGTGTTTGCCTGTTTCACGCTGGGTGATTTATAAGCACACCTGGCCGCACTGTGCTGCGTGTTCAACAGTTTTTGACCAAAAACGACACAACCCCATGCTCCACCCCCCAATTCACACAATCTCACCCCAAGTGACTTTTTTCCCGGTGAAAAAAGTCCTCAAAGAGAAAGGTTTTGCTGATGTGGAAGAGGAGAAACAAATATGGCAGAAGCACTAAAAGGCATCAAAATCGGCGAGTTCAGAAACTGTGTTGAGCAGTGAAAAAAGTGTCTCGGTAGGTGTATTGCATCCAGTGAAGAGTCCTCTGAAGGTGACTAAAGTTTAAACACGCAAGAATAAATATACAACTTTTGCATAAATACACTTCAGATTTTTGGGGTTCTCCCCTCATATGTATGCTTTAAGCTAAAGACTTCTTCCTTTTCCCTGTCTCTTCCCATCTTCCTCACAGCCTTGTCAAATTGTTGATTTCATCCGCGAACACTGCCGTAAGTAGTCTGGGAAAAGCTCAAGGACCCGTGGTGTGACATGGGGTGGGTCATGGACACCCGGGGATTCGACTGGGACTCGGGAGGTACCTTGCCCATCATGACAGGCTCTTATCGGTTCATGCTGGGCTCAGGTGCCTCTCAGGTAGGTGATCATTCCCCGTGTGGTCTCAGAGGCGAAGAGATTTGAGAGGCATGCCATCTCCACCACAGAGGAAACCTCCGCCTGGCAGTGTAGCGCTCCTGAGATGGCGGATGACTGTGCCCCTGCACATCTGACCCTGCCTCTCCTCACAAGACAGACTGAGGAGCTTTGCCCTTTTCATCTCATCTGTTTACACAGGGGAACCAGCGGGGACCCTTTGAAAACAGTGTGTCCTGTTTTATTCACATTTGTGCTTTAAAAATGGAATTGCGAGCCATCAAATCTTAAATAGCATTTGCCACATTCCTAGACTGGAATCCATTGTCTGTCTCCAAGCATCCCAGGACATTTGCCCCCTAGAATGTGTGTATCTCTCCACTTACTGGCAATGGGGTGAGGATGCTGACTTGGCCGTGACTGAGTTTGGGTTTCTCCACCGTCCTCCTGCCCTTGGGCCCAACCCTTCCACGTTCTTTCTGTTCCCTTCCCGAAGCAGTTCAGGGAGGTTCTGGAATCCCTTTTCCTAGAAATCATGAAGAACAATACTATCAGTGTGACCATACAGAAAGAGTGTTAGAGTTGACCCTACAGAAGGTTAAAATCCCCTCCGTGTTGAGAGGCAACATGAAGACAGACGCAAACAGAAAAATCAGAAAAAACGTTTGCAATAAAAGCAACAGACCCAACTTCCTTGTTATGCCATGTTAAAGTATAAAAAATGTGCTGCCTCTTAACCATCTTTATCTACAATCACTGACTAAACCTAAATTTTAAAACAAACAGACCAACCCCCCCAATTTTTTAAATTGAAAATGGGCAAAAGACGTGAACAGGAAATTCAGAAAAGAAGAAATGCAAATGAACAATTAAAAAAAAGTTCAACCTCACAAGAAGTCAAAGAATACAAATCAAAACAATGATGTACTTTTTTCATTTCTCAGATTGGGAATATTTTTAAAAATTCCTATCCCAAATGGGAGATGTATGAGAATATACATTGCTGGCGAGAGTATAAATTGGCACAACTTTTCTGAGGAGCAGTTGGGCGGACCATGCATAGAAAAGTCCATCATTCTTCAGATTTAAATAGGGCTATAAACACGTCCAAGGATGCTCACGGCAAAGGGATGTGGGTTGGAGACGTCATGGTTTAGCCACATAGCGGAATAGGTGGCATTGTTCTACGTTTACTGATGGAAAAATATCATCATATGCTTGGTAAAAAGGGACTCAGAATACAACATAGCTTAAGTTCCAGGTTTTATGAAATACAAGAAAAAATTATACATATATATATATATGAATAGATGTGATAAATTAAGGGTCATTTTAATTTTTTGTTTTTCTGATATTTTTCCATAAGTATGCATTACTTGTGTACACATACTTCTACATAATAGACGTGGTTTATAATGAACATATATCACACTCAATGATCCATGTGCCTGCATATGTTGCATTTGTTTTACATATGTAATACGTGCATATATGGAATACGGTTTCAGAACAGCCTGACGTCTTAGCAAGACTGCAGTCCAGCTGAGTGTGGCCCAGCTCCTTCATGGCGTCCGGGTGGCTGTGGCACGCATGGTGTCTGGGGAAGTTCGATTCCCCAAGGCACCTTGAGGCCTGAGAAATCATCAGCTTCAGCCTCGTACATACGTGTGAGCCGGCAGGGAATGGAGCAGGAGGAGCAGAGTCTGTCCTGGAAGCCACATCCACCTTTTCCTAACTCTGCTCTCCAGGCCTTGCAGGACTTGGGGCATAGCTACCCCACGCTCCCCAGGAGTCTTTGTTCCAGGAAGCCACATGTCCCATCACAAATTGGTGGTCTCTTATACAGAAGAGAGGGGGAAGGGGCCTTGGGGGCTAGGTTGGAGTCTGAGAAGGCCGCACTTGCCTCTCAGAGGAGACGGCTTCGTACCGATGATCCCACGTGGAGGAGATGCCACGGCCAACCAGAGTTAACGATGTCTTCCATTCTCTCCAAACCTTCTCCCCACAGCTTGCTCGACAGGTAAATATTTGCACCCTTAGTTCAGGAGGAGCCTCACCTCTCAGAGCATCACAAGAACCTAATGCTTGTGTGTCCGTGTGTCCAGGTGTTTCCAGGTGCCCTGTGTTCCCGACTGAGGTGGCCTTTGCCTTGGACATGTCCCGTGATGTCTCCCAGCCAGAGTTTGAGAGGATGAGGGGCACCCTGTTGTCTCTACTGACGAGGATGGAAATCAGTGAGAGCAACTGCCCGGTGGGAGCCCGCGTGGCCGTGGTGGCCTACAACGCCGAGACAGACCTCCTGGTGCGCTTTGCAGACCACAGGAGGAAGCAGGGGCTCCTGGAGGCTGTCAGGAAGATCCCCCTGGAGCAGTCCTCTGGCCAGAGGGACCTTGGGGCCGCCATGAGGTTTATGGCAAGACATGTGTTCAAGCGTGTGCGCTCGGGCCTTCTGGTGCGGAAGGTGGCCGTGTTCTTCCAGGCGGGCCGGGCCTATGACGCGGCCTCCATCAGCACCGCCACACTGGAGCTCGGCGCGCTGGACATCATGCCTGTGGTCATCACCTTCACGGAGGAGCACAACCTCCCTGACGCCCTGCTGGTACGCAGGGGCACCCGTGAGAGGGGGACTGACACTGGGTTCTCCCCTCTCCAGGGGGCCGCAGGGAGCGAGAGTTGTTGGGGAGGGGCTCCCCGGATCCTGGTGAGCATGCCGGGAGTGAGGGTCTCAGGGTGGGGCTGATGCGGGTGCAGCCCTGGGCCGCCCGTTCTGTCCTGCCTGCCTCGTGGTCATCATCTTCTTTAGTGATGCCCGGAACGCTAGAAGACAGGTGCTTGCTTCCACTTCAGGGATAAGAAAGCCAGTGCTTAGAGAGGTTACATATGTCATCAAAGGTCAGAGAGCCAGTTAGTGGCCAATGGAGACTGCCTGTAAAGCCCTTGCTTAACCGCTGTGCTAAACTGCATCTTTGGGGGTCAAAGACTGTACTTAAATAATTTTTATTTTTTAGCAAAGATGAGGTCTTGCTATGTTGCCCAGGCTGATCTCGAACTCCTGGGCTCAAGTGTTTCTTCTGCCTCGCTCTCCCAAAGTGCTGGCATGACAGGTGTGAGTCATCGTGCCCAGCCTCCTTTAAAAAAACAAAAACAAAAAACTGATATATAACATACATACCCATATAAAAGAGTGGCCCAAGTTGCTGTGATTTTAGGTACCCAGATGGGTGGATGTTTAAATATGTTTACGCCCCTGTGACTGAGATGCAGTTTGAGATGCAGATCACTTTCCGTGTCCTGTAAGTTTTCTTCATGTCCTTCCTGCAACCGTGAGCTCCCTAGGGTCCTACTCTCCTGAGTTCTGTCACAGGCAGTTCTGGCCAATTCTGGGCCTTCCTCTAAATGAGCCACGCAATGTGGACTCGGGTGCACCTGGCTTCTTCTATCCACATCACGCCCGTTCTCCTTGTTTATCCACGTTGTGTGTGGGTGGGTGAGCAGTTCTTCACCACCCCACGCAGCTCTCCATGGCATGTGTACACCCCGATGTGTTCATTTGTCTGTTCTCCAGACTTCACCTTTCTAAGTGAAACTCACATGACACATTCCCATGGACCATGTGGGATGCTTTATCAAAAGGGCGGCAGTTCTCATGTGAAGAGATTCTAGACTGCCTATGAATGCGGGTGGGAGCATGGGACATTGCCAACATTTAAAGATCTTTGACCTACTGTTAGGTTAAACATCTTGCTGGGGCCTCCAAAAATGTGAGGTTAAAATATATATCTGGAGTGGGGGTGTGCCTCCAAAATGTTATGTCAGACCCACCAGGGTGGGGTTGTGTGATCTGGTGCCATGAGAAAGATGCAAAGAATTGCACAGAAGTTCGATTGAAAAATATAGTTTATTTAGATAGTAAATTATTGAGAGAGAAGACAGAGGCGATTCACCTCCCCAGGGGAGGGGAGGGTGCCAAATAAAGGAAACCTGGCGGCACTAGCTCCAAGGGCCACATGGGCATGCCAGAGTTTAACAAAGCAATGGTGAGTGGAGAGAGAGAGAGAGAGAGAGAGAGAGAGAGAGAGAGAGAGAGAGAGAAAGGAGAGATTCACCTCCCCAAAGTAGGGGAGAGGGCCAAAGCTTAGGAAAACATAGAATATGGGCTGGCCATAGCTCAAAGAACACATGATCAGACCATAGCTTAGCAAGGCAATTGCCTGAAAGTAAATGAGAGAGAGAGAGCGAGAGAGAGGGAGGGAGAGAGGAGAGAGAGAGAGATTCACCTCCCCAAGTTAGGGGAGGGGGCCAAAGCCAAGAAACATGGCGACCATAGCCCAAAGAGTCACATGGACATGCCAGAGTTCAACACAGCAATGGCGCCTGCTGTCTGAAGTCAAATGCCTTTTAACTCTTCCCTTTGATGGTTGGGTGGTGGCCTTCTCCACACAGTACCGGAGGCAGACAAGCACGGTTCCTGACGTCAGGTGATGGAGGGCAGGCAGGTGGGCGGGTTAGTCGCATAACTGCTGCCATAGTGATGGGATCTGTCCGTGCCAAAGGTCACGGAGAGTTGATTAGGTCAACTTGGGTCTTCCGGGTGGAGGCCAATACTTGAAATGGAAAAGCAAATTAGTACAAAACAAGCTGGGGAGGGGGTTGTAAAGTAACGATCCATAGCTGCCTCCGAGAAACCGGTTCCGTCCTTGGCTAGTGATAAGACGGTCAGTGAACTAGAGAAGCACAACTAGGCAGTGTGAAAATGGCTGCCCGTTGGGTCTACTGACTCCACACATCCTTTCACCTGAAAAAACGGACGTGCCCTACGCTTCAGCTTCAGAGCTAACGGACTCAGCAGGGTCAGAACATCTACTTTTCTCCGGAAGTTGAGTGGGCAGCAGAAGCGTTAGGCTAAGTGATTCCATTGATGCCACTGGGAGCACGCTTCTAAGAACCAACAAAGCAGTGGCAGCTCATCCACGCTTGGGAAGGAGGCCCGAAGCGTCTCGAGCTGAGAAGGTTAAGATGCAGAGGTGGAGTTCCTTGGTCACCGTACAACTCTCTTGCCTGGTGGGATGTTGGGACGGGGCGGGGCAGTCGGTGGGGGCCATTCTCAGTGCCTTCTAGACTGAGTTAATGAAGGCAGGGTGAGATGTCGCTTTGGTCTCTGGCTCTTTCATCAGTCATGAGGGGGCTCTGATGCGGGTCTTCACCTTTCTTGGTCTTATTTTGCTCAGCTCAAAGCAGAGAGAGGGTTGGAACGAGGTGTTGTCGAGGCCACCGCCCGGTGTAGTCAGCAAGGTGCCCGTTTCTCACAGAGCCTCCCTTGGCATTTGGGGAGGGACGCCATCGGGGCGACTCCGCCCCCCAGTGCTCTCAGAGCCTCCCTGAGCGTGGTCCTGGCAGACGTGTCTGGGTCTGACGCCCCTGTGACGCCCCTGCCTCTGGTTTCTTTGGGCTCTGAGGACACGTGAGAAGAACGCACCAGCTTGGACACCCTCGAGCCCCGACTTCGTGACCTCCACCTGCTGCCCTCTCATTTCTTGGACACACTGTTCCCCAGGATGTGCTGGGAGACAGCTCTGTATTCTTTAAACTCTGCGGTTTCAGTAGGACGCCGAGAGGTGCCTGCCAGCTCAGGCATCACGAACAACCCTGTTTCTGGGGACACTGGTGAGGAAAGGACTGTGGAAACACCAGCTGTGTCCCAGAGTCCTTCAGAGCAGCGTGTTTCTGTCTTTCTTTTATGTGTGCCATGTCGTCTTTAATTAGGCAAAGGCCTTTCTACCCTGCCACACGGAGACCATTCCCGCCCCCACCCTCACCTGGCTGCCGCCTCTTGTTTCTGTCATAGGTAGTGGTGAGGTGGAACCTTTTCCGGCAGATCCAGGGTCTGTTGCCTTCGCCAGTCACTGTGGGCGAGCTGGCTGGCCACGCTGCTGCCACTGGCATCCGTTACATGAGCCATGGCATGGTGGGGATCGTTCCAACCCACTGGCATCCGTAACATGAACCACAGCAGAAGACCCAGGGTGCCCTTCTCTGCTGGCAATCACCCGGCTCTTCCCAGGTTAGCGCCTCCTGTCACCATACGCAGGTTGCCAGTGTCGAATGTGGTGAAACTGGTGATCCTGCCGATCTCCAAATCGCTCTGAACGGTGTTCGCCACCGGCAAATCCAGCCCTTGACCTCCCACTGTCCAGCTCCACGCCCTCGCCTCAGGGGAATCCAGACAGGAGGCTGGGAATACCCTTCATTCTTCTTCTGAATTCGCTGCCTGAGGCTCTCTTTGATCATGTGTGGCTTTTGCCTGGCGACTCTGTCATATCTTAATTTTCAGAACAACACCCACTTGCTTCCCCTGGGAAAATGGTGGTGGTTTCCTTTGAAATGACCACATGCACCGATGTCCCAACTTCTCAGTCCACTGAAACACGCTCTCAGGCTGTGGTGACATTGACGAGGCTTTTAAAGCCATCCACTAAGTTGTCTTGGCCCTAAATAGCACTTGATGATGGTATGTGGACTAGCTGTGCCAAACTTCTGTGGCTAAGAAGTATCATGTCTCGTGATACTTCATTGGACCCACTTTTTAAAAGACGAAAAGTAGAGGATTGCAGGAAAAGTGCAATCGGTGTGCCAGACTCCAAATTTCATTTTTCTTTATCAGAAGTCCAGCACATGTTCCCTTGAAAGAAAGTCTAAGAAGACAGCTCACCCTTAGTGATCCAGAAACAGTTCTAACGTCTTGTTGATTCACTGAATCCTCACAGCAGCCCAAGGAGAACGTATCACTACGAGCTCATTTTCTAGGCAATGAACCTGAGACACAGAGAAGGTAAATAATTTGCTCAAGGTCGGGAATGGGATTTTGAATTCAAGGTCAAAAGCAGGAAAACAAGACACTTTAGGAATTCTAAGTTCTTTCTCTGTGTTTCTGCATTTTTTTCTTTACAAAAACACAATCAGGTAGGCCTACGAATCGGTCCTATTTCTGTTCTGTGAATTGTCCTTAAAGAAATCCAAGGGATGGATGCTGACTGTGAAGGGACACAAAACAAAAGATCACCATTGGGAGGTGGAGACGTGACGAGGAAGGCCAAAGACTCTTTTGGAGTCAAAGTCTCACTCTGCTGCCCAGGCGGGAGGGCAGTGGCACGATCCCGGCCACCACAGCCTCGACCTGCTGTGCTTTGGCGATCCTTTGGCCTCCGCCTTCCAAGTAGCTGGAACTACAGGCGCGCGCCTCCTTGCCCAGCTGATTTTTTGGTTTATGGTGGAGACATTTTTTTTTTTTTGAGCTGGCGTCTCACTCCGTCGCCCAGACTGGAGTGCAGTGGCCGCTCCCGGCCACCGCAGCCTCGACCTGCTGGGCTCCGGGGATCCTTCCGCCTCAGCCTTCCGAGTAGCTGGAACTATAGGCACGCGCTACCATGCCCGGCTAATTTTTTTTATTTATTGTAGAGATGAGGTTTCGCCTGCCCAGGCGGGTCTCGAACCCGCGGGCTCAGGCAATCCACTCACCTCAGCCTCCCAAGGCGTGAGATTACAGGCTGAGCCACCGAGCCCGGCTGGTGGAGACATTTTTAAGGAAACTTTTTGTTTTGGTATAATTTCAGAATTCAGAAAAGTTGCAGCAGGACATTCTCTTTCATTTCTTTCTTATTTATTCTGCAGGCAATGAAAATATGTTTCTGTATTTTTACTTTTGTTTCGATTTTAATTGACAAATAGTCACTGCTTTTGATCTGTGGGGGACAGAGCAACATTTTGACACATGTTTGTGGATGAACTCTGTGAACTATTTCACCATGGTTTACTCTTGAACCAAACTTGAGGACCTGGGCCCTGGAACACCCACCCTTATGAGGTGCTGAGAACATGTGCCCACCGTGGTTGAATGGTGGCTTGGCCATGTGCATTTCAGGAAGGCAGAAGTTACAGGCAGCCCCAAAACAAGACGTGCGGACTTTCATTGTTTGGGTCCAGGAAGGAGGCACATTTCTAAGTGGGGGCTTGCAGGTGATAGGTATGAAAGGGTAAACTAAGGCAAGGCGGGCCGGTGTCAGTGCCGATGCCACCACGTAACAAGTAAGTAAAGCTAATTATTCACCCTTCACAGAGTGGAAAGGGGGCTGACACTCAGAGGCAGGTGTGGCAGATCTCGGTGGGACCTCCCAAAAATGTTAGCGTGACACTCCCAACAGGGCCTGCAGAATGTTAGGTCAGGCCCACCAGGGGGTGGGTGTCTGGTGTGCGATCCGATGCCACATGAAAGATGCAGAGGATTGTACAGAAGTTAGATTAGAAAATATAGTTTATTTAGAAAGTGAGAGAGAGAAGAGAGAGGAGAGTCACCTTCCCAAGGAAG
>CAUYQG010220889.1:0-14180 GCA_963574415.1 Tarsius wallacei
CTCTGCTTCCAGCTGCCATCTTGACTATTTGCTGTGGCAGCTCAAGAAAAGGTATATGTGGACCAAGACCTCGCTTGCCGACTGGAATCTGGACTGGCACCTGGGTTTTCTGTGATAGGCCTAAGGACATGAGGCAGGGCTGGCAGCCACACCGTAGCTGCTCAACACACATTTTTTTTCTTTTTTTAATTTTTAATTTTTTTTATTTTAAAGATGTGGGGTACAATTCAGGGTTAGGTATACAAATGTTCATTATGCAGGTGCCCTTGTTGATGAGGTGTGCCCCCTCCCCTGGCAGCTTCCCACTACTGCCAATCCCTTTCTTGTAGTATTATAATAGTTGTTCAAGGTCCACTTATGAGTGAGAACATATGATACTTGGTTCTTTGTTGCTGTGAAAAATCACTCAGTGTTACAGACTCTAAGTCCATCCAGGCTGCTGTGAAGTTCATGATTTTGTTCTTCTTTGTGGCTGCAACACACATTTGTTAAGGTGAGTTTGCAAGCAGAGCTGACCTGGGTTCAAATCTTCATTCTGCCAGTTACTTAGGAGGTGTGACCACAGCAAGTGACCCAGTTCCCAGCTCTGTAAATAGGTGTGATGCCAGCACCCATTTCTGGGGTGGACTCAGACGAAGCAGTGAATGGGAAGGGGCAGGCCCGAGGATGACATCTGATGCTGGGATTCCATCACCCTTGGTATCAGACAGCACGGGGTTCGAACTGTGCTCTGCTGGCTGTGTATTCAGGGCCAGTGCCTTGAACTCTCTGAAGTTTTTTTACTGTCTGAGGTCGGGAAGGCATCAGGGAATTGGATGGGGGGCATGTATTGGCAGGGGTTTTCAATAGTGTCCCCTGGACCTCAGGGATCAGCCCACGGCCCAGACATACCTATCTGCCCACCCCCAGAGGAGCCCTCCCAGGGCCTAGAAGACAGGGTCCTGCAGAAAGCCTAAGTCCTCCAGCTTCCTGGGGGGTTGAGGGGAAGCTGCCCTCCCTCCCCGCTGTTTCTAGCTCCCACCCGCCCCTGCCCCACTCACACAGATGTTTGGCTTCCCCCTTTCGAGGAAACAGATCAAAGAACCTGCAGTTGCCTCCCCAGACCTGGGGCAGGGGAAGCCAGCAGGTTGGGGGTTGAGCTCCCCTATGTGAGGTGCATTTCCCCCTCAAATCTCACCCTCATCCTCACCTTCATCCCCTGCCTCTCTGTCCCCACTCAAGGGATGCGAAAATTCAAGCTCAGGCCGGGCATGGTGGTGGCCGGGAGGGCTGAGCGGCTCTACAGCATGCGGCCGGGCCCTGGGCCTCCTGGCCTCTCTAGAAAGGACCCCCTGCCCCTCCACTGGCTTTCCCCCCTGCCCTATGGTGTTGTCTGTTTCCCTTCCCAGATTACAAAAGTGACGCATGTTCAATGCTGAACAGTTGAGAAGACTAAAGAAAAATTGTAAGAAAAATCACTCAGTCTTATTACCCAGGATGAAGCCCCGTCAATGCTTTGTGCATAGCTTCTTCTTGGTCCGGGTCTGTCCTCTGAGTTTTCCTTCTTTCTTTCCCCGCCACCCCCCTACCTAGACTTCCGTGAGCCCTCTCTCACGTGGAGGGACACTGTTCTACGACTGGCATTCTTATCCTTGGCTTCTGGGGGTCTGCGAACCCTGACGACCCCACACATAGTAATGTAGAATGTGCAGCGTCTGGGGAGAGGGTCCCTGGCTTTCATAAAATTCTGTAGGAACCTGGAGCCCTAACGAGAGTGAAGAACCCCCCTCCCCACCCCCCTTAACCCCTTTACCCTCCAGGATTTTCGAGGCTGGGTCCTCACTGGCCCCGGGCACAGGAGGGGCTCTGACTGTGGAAGGGGCTTGCTGTCTGGGCCCACCCACACTGGGGGGTCTGCCTCTCCCACGTGGTCACAGATGCGCCAGAGGGGGTCTCTGCAGTGTGACTTCAGTTACAGGGGTATGTTCTGGGGGAGGCTCATGCCTGCACCCCTGTTTCTGGTGTTTGTGAACACATAGCTTCTCAGACCCACAGGCCAGCTCTGCCCACTCTGGTGTGGCCCACGGCACCACCTCCCACACCTAAAGGTTTGAGGGAGCTCTCTGGTTTCTGGGGTACCCTTAGTTTGGCAGAGCTAGGGGGTGCGCTGGGCCCTTCCCAAGGGTTTCCCCGGGGCAGTGGGTCAAAGTGGGCTGCCTCCTTCCACTCACAGGCATTTATTGGGCACCTGCTATGTGTCAGCTCTAAGATTCACAGTGAACCAAATAAAGTCTCTGTCCTCCCAGAGCTGGGTCCTAGTTGGGGACAGTGATGAACAGCTGATGGTTGAGGGTGTGCCACGGCAGGTGGCAAGGTGCTCTGGGGAAAAGAAAGCAGGAGAAAGGACAGCATGAGGGCAGGCCTGTTTAGTGGGTGGTCAGGGACACTTCTCTCAGCAGGGGACGTGTGAGCCCACACATCTGGGTGGGATACATCTTCCAGGCCGAGGGAACAGCAAGCAAGCACAGGGCGTGTGGGGGGACAGTAAGACGAGCCCGAGTCCTGGTTCCCAGGTGGCAAGTCAGCTCCTGCTGGCCGAGGGCTCATCTCATCAGCTTGCAGCTGAGGCCGTGTTGGTGGTTGGCAGGGGATAGCTAGGGGGAGCTCAGGGCCCAGGGCGGCCTGACTTGGCAAATAAAAACAAGGGATGCCAAATATTACATAGGCCATACGAAAAAAGTATTCACTGTTTATCTGAGTTTCCAGTTTAACTGAGAGCTATGTATTTTGTCTGGCAGCTTTATCTGGACCTGGACCATTGGCAGGTGGGCCTGAAGGTGGCAGTGGTTGATTCGGAAGGGACAGCTGGTGTTCCCTGCCACAGCAACTGTGCTTGGCCCTGGACAGGCAACGGGGAGCCATGGCAGGGTATGGAGCAGGGGAGAGGCGGACTCTAATTTGCATTTCAGAAAAGGGTGGGAGGAGGAGTTGGGGGGTACTGGAGGCTCCAGGGATGTCCAGGAGTGAGTGCTGAGACCTGAGGCAGAGCAGTGGCTTTGTGGAAGGGGGTGAGACAGATTCAGGAGGCTCTTAGGAAACTGTGTTGAAGGAGTCAAGCCTGACACTGGGTGTGCGGCTTGAGACTGGATGGGGGTGAGGGATACGCAGAGCTTGTTGGGGGGCATGAGGGTGGAGCCTTTAGGAACTTGGAGGTGGAGTCTGGGTGATCAGAGGTGTGAGGGGTCCCAGCTGGCCCTACCGTGTCTGAGGAGGTCTCCCTGGAGGAGGTGTCAGCCGGCAGGTGGATGTATGTCTTTGGAGCCTGAGGGAGAAGATAAGGAATGTATGCGTCCATTTTGTCCTGACCCGGCTGCGAGGACATTGGGTGCGAGGAGATGGTCCCAGGGCAGGAGGCTGGGAGGCGGCAGCCTCAAGGAATGGGGCCAGGGCGGGCGCAGAAAGGTGCCTGGGTAGGTTCAGGACGATGGGCGTCCAGGGAGGGCTGGAGGGAAGGCGTCATCTGTGGGGCGAATGCCATGTTGAAGGGATTGGTCAGGTGTGGTTTCTGGTGGGGGTGAGTGGCACAGGAGAGGCGACTGGACCCAGACCACATGCACTCATTCACTGATCCATCCATCAGTTCATTCTTTCTTTCGGGCTTGGAGCAGAGAGGAAGACAGCCCTCTGGGAGTCCAGGGCTGGAAGGGCGGAGGGGGTGTGATGGAGGACTGAGGAACAGGGTCGGGAAGGGGATGACCCAGCGGGCAGGAGTTTCTGTGGGAGACAAGGGAGGAACTGCTGGGGCAGCATCTGGAAGCAACCTTGACAGTGAACAGAGGGCAGCCTCTCCTGGAGGGCTGCAGGGAGGCAGTGTCCTAGGGGAGAGGAATTCAGGCAGGTGAAATGTGAAAGGAAACTTCCCGAAGACCTTGAACCTTCAGTGGTGATCATGGTCTGGGGGCCCAAGGGGCTCTGTGGCAACATTTGGAGAGGGGCGGGGAGAGGCCTCAAGGCACAGGGGGCAGAGTTTGGCTTCAGAAGTACCAGGCCCTGTCCACCCGCTGCCCAAGAGTCCCCTGAGTTTCTCCATCCTCTCCCTGCCTGAGCCGGCTCCCAGAAAATGGTGGGGTCCGAGGGACCACAGAGCCCCCTGCCCGGGCCTCGCCTGGTGAGGGGGCGAGGTCGGTGTGGACGGGGGAGGCAGCCGTGGTGGTGGGTTTTGGGCCATGGGGAGCAGAGGGGAGGGAGGCTCTTCCCAGCGCTGCAAAGCCTGCTGCTCTGGTGGATGGCGTGAGGGGCCTGTGGGATTCTGGGGCCAGGCCACTCAGGGGGACCCCGTGGTGACAGTGGGGTCCTCCCCCGACCCCCTGAGGCTGCCGTCGCATTTCCAAGGCAGAGCAGCCAGAAGCAAGAGAGCAACCAAGACACTTCCCTCTGGCGCTGCAGACTGCACATATCAGATAAGCGGCTTTTCTTGTATGTGGTCAAGGTGTCAGACAGGCTGCCTTCCTCGCGGTTCTCACTGCTGGCTGGGCCTCCAGCTGGGCCTCTAGGAAGTCTGGGGAGGGCACACGCAGAGGCCACTCACCACGGAGCCTGGGCTGGGGTGGAATCCTCAGCCCCTCCGCAACCCCAGGGGATGCTAAGTGCCTGGTCCTCTCCCGGTCTACAACCTCCCATGACTCCCTAAGACTGCATCACCTCCACACTCCTCAGCCTGGTGCTGGAGCCTTCAGGGAAGCCTCTGGCTGTTTCTCCTCACACACCTCACGCTGGCCAGCACCTTTCCACTTCCAGGTCGTTGCCTATGAGGGTCTCTCCTCCTAGAACCCCCGCTCTTCCCTTGCCGTGGTCCAAATCCTGCTCAACCTTCCTGACCCAGCTTTCATGCGCCTCTTCCAGGAAGTCCTCAGCTGCTAGTCTCATCGTCTATTCTTCTGTAGCCAAGATGTCCGATTCTAGGAGCCCACTTGCCCCTCAGTGCCTGGAACAGTGTGGTGGGTGGCAGGAACCTTAGTAGATGTTTTGGTTGAATTTTCTACCCTGTGCAGATTTTTACTCCACATAGGAGATACCTACTCCAGGCAGGCCTCCTTAAACTTCCTTAATGATATGGAGACGTGGGTACCAGTGCTTGCATTCTCGTGCCAGAAAACTGTGGCTCGGAGACACCAAGGGGCATCCCATGGCCACACCGCCAACAAGAGTCATACTGGGGTTACACTGGGCCCTTTCTGGTTCAGAATCCGCGTCTGTCCACATCTGCCATCAGCCTCAGGCTGCAACAGCAACTCCTCCCTGGGCCTCCAGCCTGCCAGCCCGCCTGGTAGATTTTGGACTTGCCAGCCCCCGTGACAGTGACAGCCAGTTCCTTGGGACAAGGCTCTGCCCAGTACTGCCTTCCCCGCTGCCGGCTCCCTCCATGAAGTGCAGAGACAGCTTCCAGCAGCTCTCATGTAGTCCTGAGCTCAGCACGCCATAGGGGGACAGCCTCTTTTTAAATAAGTCTGGCGAAAGTCCTGGGGCTGACCCAGACTCAGTTCCTGTGATTCTGACGGCCAGGGCCCAGGCAGTCCTCCTTTCTGGGCCCCGACAACGATCCTACGTGTTTGTCTTGAAGCAGGTCCCAGGACCTAAGTCAGCCTGAAAGGGAACTGAAAATTTAAAAGAAAGCACATGAATGTGACAGAACCCAGGGACTCACTAGAATGGGTGGGGTGGAGCTGGGCTTCAAATATTCCCTCGGGGAGCACTTGGGTTGAAGCTGAAACCTCCAGGGAACTGGCTCCTGACTCTGCCCTACTCATGGGCCTCAGGGCTCCCTTAGTTCCAGACTCTCTCTACCACACTCCCAAGAGGCCCCACATCTCCAGCGATGGGGAGCTCACTACCTGCCAAGGCAACCCAGGCCATTTTTGGCTGGCTCTGTCGGGATCACTCTCTCTTATGTCCAGCGAAGTCAGCCACGGTCCCTCTACACTTCAGCCCAGTTCTGCCCTCTGCCCATCCCCACCCCGTCTTCCTGCCCCAGTCCAGGCGCTATGCTGATTCCTCAACCCCCCAGGCCTCTCAGTCAGCTCTCCCAGTGGCTGCTTTCCAGATGCTGACCATTGTGAGCTGAGCACATTGCTCACATGATCTCATGTCCTCCTCTCTGGGGTGGGCACTATCGTGTCCATTTTACAGCAGAGGAAACTGAGTCCCAGGGACACGAAGGGACCTGCTGAAGATCCCCTGACTAGTACCGGAGGCCTGTGTTTCTGCTGCCAGGCTACCCTGCCTTCAGCTGTTCCTCAGATGACATGGCTTTGTGGTCCCTCTGCTACCCTTGAGGTTTTCTTCTGGTCGTGGTTCAGGAGATCAAACCTCACAGTGGGATCCCCAGGACTCAACTGTAATGGTCAGGATTCCTGCAGTTCTGTACTATGGAAATCCCTCTCTAATTGGCTCATATAACTGATCATTCCAGGGGTAGATGGCTTCAGGCATGGCTAGATCCAGAAACTCAAGCAACATTGTTAGGACTCAGAATCTTTTATTCTCCCTGTGCAACTCTCTGCTCTCCCCTGTCTTGGCCTCATTTCACACAGGCCCTTCCTCTTTGTGGCCCTCAGTAAATGACGTGTTTTTTTTGTTTTTGTTTTTTTTTTGAGTTGGAGTCTCACTCCCTCGCCCAGGCTGGAGTGCAGTGGCACGCTCTCGGCCCCCGCAGCCTCGACCTGCCGGGCTCCGGCCATCCTTCCGCCTCAGCCTTCCAAGTAGCTGGAACTACAGGCGCGTGCTACCACGCCCGGCTAATTTTTGATTTATTGTAGAGATGAGGTCTCGCCTGCCCAGGCGGGTCTCGAACCCGCGAGCTGAGGCAATCCACTCACCTCAGCCTCCCAAAGGCGCGGGATTACAGGCTGAGCCACCGAGCCCGGCTAGTAAATGACGTTTTACATTTGAGCAGTTTAGTCATTCCAGGGGAAAGAGCGTCTCCTTTCCATACTTCCAGGCACAGTCTCAGAACCAATTCTCATTGGCTTGGCTGGGGTCACATGCTCTCCCTTTAACCAATGGCAATCTGGTGTGCAGGATTCAGTGCTGATTGGCCAGGCCTTGGTCACGTGCTCATCTCTAAGGCAGGAGAATGATGTCATTTCATCCCAACCGCATGGCTTGGGCACGGAGGGAGCTCTCCAGCGGAGAATCAAGGCGCTGTTCATGAGAGAAGTGGGGCTGGATGGGCAGGCACAGACTCAAAAGTCTGCTCCTCAACCAGCCAGACCTTCCCTGTCGCTCAGGCCTGGGTGCGTGTGTGGAAGCCGGGCAGAGGGGAAGGCGACGCTCACCTCCTTCCCCTGAGTGTCCTTGCCGTCACACACCTGAGACTCCCAGCGTCGATTTTAGCAGCCGTGTCACCCGGTCAATGCAGCCCCCAGGGCTGGCTCCCTGCCCTGCACTCCACAGCTCTGCCAGTCCCTTCTTGCTGGGCTTTGGACCCAACTGCAGCCTGTGCACTTATGTTCCTCTGACCGACTATAGTGTTACACTCCAATGAAGGCCCCACGGGAGCTGCGAACTTTGCCTGTCTTGATCACCACTGTGTCCTCGGCACCCAGAACCACGGCTGGCCCATGCACTCAAAAACCGTCTGTTGAATGAATGCGTGAGGCCAGCCTGTGGCTCCAGCCAGCTGAGACACCTTAGCCAGCCCCCTTTCTGGTCACTCCAGGCGCCTGTAAGCTTGGTGCCAAACAGAATGGCCAAGGACTCTGCCCCCCGCAGAGTGACACTCTAGTGGGGAGTCAGAGGGAGATAATACACCACAAAGTGCAGACAAAAATGGAGAGTGTCAGGTGGCCACGAGCATTATGAAGGAAACAATATTCAGGATAAAAGACTGAGTCGCACGGCGTCAGGAAAGCCTCCCTGATGAGGGGACACTTGCGCCTCCTTGATGAGGGACCTGAATGAAATGAGTGTGTGAGCAGTGCTGGTATCTGGAGGAAGAGCATTCCAGGCAGAGGAGGAGCATGTGCAAAGGTCCTGAGCTGGGGGCAGGCATGGCAGGTTCTGGGAACAGCGAGGAGGCTGAGGTGGAGGATGGGAGAAGAACTGGAGAGTAACAAAGACCAGACCGTGCAGGGCCTAAGCCCATTGTGAGAATGTTGGCTTTTCTTTCCAGGATTCTGAGCAGAGGAGTGACCTTATCTGACTTGTGATCCGGTGATCTGAGTGGACCACCTGGCTCCTTTGGAGACAGACTGTAGAAGTGTAGAAACAGGGAGACCCCAGTAACTGACGCTGGAGAGGATGGGTGCTGGCCAGGGTAGGCGCTCCAGAGGTGGGCAGGAATGGCACGTGTGACTTGAAGGTGGACACTGGGCTGTCCTGACTGCATGGAGTGGGGAAGAGAAGCGAAGGATGGTGAGGGCTTCGGTCCGGGCACGCGGAGGGATGAGGTGGCAGGGGCACTGGGAGCAGGCTTGTGGGAGAGCGACCACGAGTTTGCTTCTGGCCATGATCTGCTTGAGATGCTGGGTGAGATACGGGCACGCTTGGAGATGAGCCTGGAGGTCAAGGGGGAGGGGGTGGGGACAGGAAGGAGGTGGGGCCGGTGATGGACACCACCGAAAGATGGCTCCATTTCGAGTCCCAGCTCTGTGGAATTGCCAACCAAGCCCCTCGCAGGCATGGTCACACTGGTTACTCCATCATCCCATGAGGCTGACGGGGATTATCATACCCACTTTGCAGAGGAGAAAACAGCTTCATGGAGGTTAAGCAGCGTTTCCAAGGCCGGCCAGCGAGCCCAGCTCTGCGTCTGAGAGTGATGTGGAACCTCAGCGAGGACTCGGGAGGCTGCTGTATCAATCAGGACAAGGGGCAAGTGACAGAAGACCCAACCCTCCAATGGGCTTAAACAAAACAAGGCAAGCTAAACAGGCAATGCAAGTATTATATTGGTTCACAGAACAGGAAAGTCCAGGCAGGCCTCAGGCACAGATGGGTCCGGGTGCTCAAATGATGTCATTAGAATCCCCTCTGCCCCTCATTCCACTCTGATTTCCTCAGCTTTGGCTGCATTCTCAGGCAGGCTTTTCTGACTATGTCAAAGGGGGTCACGAGCAACGTGGCTTTCATCCTATCAGCTTCCACCCAGGGGAAAGGGAACCCCTCTTGGCCAACAGTGCGTGGCCCCAGGATTGGCTCCCATTGGACATCTGGGTCATGGGCCCTCCCCTGGAGCCTGGTGGAGGGGGGTCAGCTCCTTCCCAAACCACCTGGAAGGAATATGGGGAACGGCAGTTCCTCACAGGAAAATCCAGATGTTGTCAGAGGAAGGAGGGACAGATGCTGGGTGCTCAAGCCACAGATGTCCATTGCAGGGTGGCAGCTGCCCAGCTCTGCAGAGGAGGCCTGGTGTGTAGACAGGGGGCGCCCAGAAGGTAGTTCTGGTGTCAGGGAGCACTGGCCTGGTGACCTTCCTCCTCCACTCCCTCTCTCTCCTGCCATCCTTGGAGGTGTCCCTGCTGGTGATGTAAAGTGTCCCGTCCTTGCACGAGGTCTGACCTCTCTCTCCAGTGCGGGCTCTGGGTTCCGCCCTCCCCTCCAGTCACTCAGACTCCTCGCCCCTTCTGGACATGCTCTGCCCAGTCCAACCCCCGGACCTTTGCTCGTGCTGTTTCTTCTTCCTGGAATGCCCTCCTTCCATCTCCACACACCGCCATGCCATCCTGCCAGCCCGAGAAGGGGCCACCCTGCCCTGGGACTGCTGGCTTGTGGGCCGCCTCCCCGCGTGGCTGGGAGCTCCCAGTTGCTTTCTGTGTCCTCATCACCTACCTTCACAGGGAATATTGGCTGAGTAAATGAATGGTGAATGAATGAACTGTAATCGAATGATGAAGAGAGGAGCGAGAGATGGAGGGAGGGCAGAAGAAAGGAAGAGGTGGAGGGAGGGAGGACAGGCCAGTCGAAACGTTGCCTTCCCCATGATTCCCCTGCATCCCACTTTGAATCCTGACATGACTGACTTCTCAGCACGCCGTTCCTGGGGGTGCCGCTGCTCTCGGAGGCCTGGGACTCCAGGAAATGTGTCTCCGTCCTCTCTCCCTCCTGTCTCCTCCCTCACCCGTGTCCTCCCTGGCATATTGGGCCTCCAGGGCTCAGTGCTGCCTTCCACAGACCGAAGGCCGAAGAACGTCCCGTGTCCTCTCCCACCCAAAGCTCGGTCTTCTCCTGGAAGAGGAGAAGGCTCGGATCACTCTTCTCAAGTGGGGGGAATTCGGGTATAGAGGGAAAAGAAGTGGGGTGGGTACCAGAGGACAGGCTCATGAGTGCTCCAGGGAGGAAGGAGACATCTGTCGGGCACCTGCTGTGTGAGTATGCCTCTCAGGCACTCTGAGTTTTCTTCCCCCACAGCTCTGGGAGATAGTTATTAGTCTTCTACAAGCGCAGGTGAAGAAACGGAGGCTCAGAGAGGAGGAGTGACAAGACCAAGGTCACACGGCTGCTGGGAGGCATGGCTGGAATTGGACCCCAGGCGATGGTGTGCTGGCAGGGAAAAAGAAAAAGAAAAAAAACGCCCCGAGTGGCAGTGTTTGCCCATTTCTAGAAATGCTCCCACCAAGGCCATCTCCAGGCTACCAAGGGGGTCTGCTAAATCCCCCAGCATTTCACAGTGGCCTTTTGCAGGCGAGAAGCAGCCGGCACCAGCTGTGACCAGCACACCCCCGAAAATCTGACCCCAGGGGGAGGCCTCCTGCCGCCGCCTGGGACCAGGTGGAGGTGGACTGAGGTGGCTGCAACGGAGCAGAGAGAGGCGCTGGGGGTGGGGTGGGGACCCCCAGCCCCAAGCTCCCCGTGCTGCCCTTCCTCACCCTCTGTCGGCCCCTCAGGTGCTTTTCCTGCCGGGCCTCCCTCCCAGCGCCCCTCTCCACTGTCTCCGCTTCTTTTTTCCTGATCCTTCATCCTAGTGACACGTTTTCCCTTCTGTTTCCACCTGCAGGTTTCTCGGTCTCTCCTTTGTGCTCCCTCCCTCTCAGGAAACATTTCAAAGTCTGCTTAAAAAACAACCCAGCGCCTGACTTGACAGGTTTTTTTCCCCTCTTCTTGAGAACAGGACGTGAGAAGGCCAGGTTGAGTTTCCTGTGTGAAATGATGTGTGGGCTTTCTGAGCAAAACAAGGGTCAGGCCGTGGTCCTGGGGGCGCCCGCGCCCGGGTCACCTGGAATCAAGTCTCCGGCAGTGCGGCCTCTGGGATGCCAGGCCACCCCTGCCCTCCCCAGGGTTGGGTTTCCCGGACTCGTACCAGGGAGAGAGCCGGCAGGGCACAGAACGTTCCGGCACACACCGCGGTCGCGCCCCATTTATCCAGGCCCTCACCGCAGGGCAAGAGGCCCCTGCCCCACCCCTGCCCCTGAATCCAGGCTCTGCTCCACCTCTTTCTGATGTGGGTGTGACTTGGGGCAAGTCACCCTGCCTCTGGGAACCTCAATCTCCTCATCTGTGAAATGGGAACGATGGGGCGGACATGGGGTCTTGTCAGCGGGACTGTGTGCAGGTGACACGCCTAGCTGAACACAGGGCAGGCAGGCAGTGCGGAGAGGACCTTCACTCTCTGTCCAGCAGGGAGAGGGGGAGAGGCAGGGGGGCGTTCCGTGTAAGTGCTAACTGAAGTCTACCTCACGACATGACGAACCTCGATTAACTGAACCTCTCTTGATGGAAACTTGTGATCATTAGCTGTGAAACCTCAGGCGAGTTTCTTTGCCTACTGCAGTTTCCTAATCTGTAAAATGGAGTTTAGAATAGGACCGACCATGAGGAAGTGCTGCACGGATTCGGTGAATTAATACACGAAAAGAGCTCAGCACAATGCCTAGCATACAGTAGGTGCTTAATCAATGTCAGCTCTTACTGTGATCACTGATTTGAGTGGCCCTAACCGCCATTCAGCAGGATAATGTGTCCTTTTTTCAGTTTAATTAAGGAGGCCTTCAATGGGGACAGTGGCCATGTATTTCCCTCCGAGACATCATTAGGAGGCCTTACCCCCATGCCCAACCCCGTGCTACCCCGGTGTCCTCATCTCTGACTTGAGCGAAGACAGTCCCCACCCTGTGGTCTGGGTTGAACCTCTCTGGGCAGCGCTCCGAAAGGACGGCGTGGATTCTTTACTTTCCCTTCCGGGCTTGGATTCCACCATGGCGCATGCACGGGTCTTGTCTCTGCGGACCTCACGGCCTGGAGGTCCAGTCCTGAGGCTCAGGTGGGCCTGCCAGCCTCCATCTCCAGGTGGCACCTGACCCAGGCCCGGCGCTCAGGGCTTTTCCACCCTGGCCGTGGCAATTGGTGTGTGGCTGGACGCTTGACCCACACTGAGCCCTAGAGAGCCCGACATGCCCCTGGCACCAGTCTTTAGTGAGCACTGGTCTCCCGCCAGGTGCTGTTCCAGGCAAGCCCGTGCACGGCTGTGCTTTCCAGAAGAGGACACAGGAGCCAAGAAACCTGACATCAGGTGCAGGTTCTGCTGCTGGCTCCGGTGACCTCGGGGAAGCCCTTTGATTCATTCCGCAATGAAGTGTCAGCGCTGGGAATCATGACAGCCACTGAGACCCAAGCTCCACTGCATGTCCAGCGCAGCCCTGATTACATCCGAGAGAAATGCTTGTCCCCGTCTCACAGGTAGGAAGACAGAAGCCCTAGAAGTTCACACAGCAAACAGATACCGTGATTTGAGCAGGGCAGTGTTCTGCCTGCCCTAACTGTGCCATGTCTCCCCAGCGTGGAGGGGTGTCCTCGCTGGGCGGGGAGGGGGCCAGGGTGCTGGTATTAAGGAAGCAGAATGGGCATCCTAGTTCTGACGTCACTCCCGTGGGGCCCTGGGCAAGTCATGGCTCCCCTCTGAGCCTCAGTTTTCCTAGTTATGAATCAATGGGTTCCCACACTCAAGCTTTCCACCTCTGGGAGAGCCTGGGCTTTCAGCACTCCTCTCCATCCCACCCTCCTTCATGATGTCCACCCCTCCCCTCTCTCAAGTGTGACCCTTCCTCTGGAGACTCACTCTAGAACCAGTGGGCTGTGCCTCTCCTGACCTCTTCTAGTGAGGGAGGCAGACCTCCCGGGCAGGTAGGATCCAGGGGTCCTGGGCTGGTACAGACCCACTGACCACCAGCCCTGCGAGCCTGTCTGGCCTGACCCAAGCTGTCAGCCCAGGGAAAGCTCTGGTCCTCCTGCCAATCTGAAATCAGTGGGACCGGTCTAGCAGACCGGGTGGAGGGTTTGGAGCCAGGAAACGGCTCCCCTTGGTTTTAGAAACACAGACCGGAGAAGATCAGACTGGGTTGCCTTGAGGTTCAGCTAGCAAGGCAGTGCTGCAGAGCATGCTGGGAAGAGACCTGGACCAAGGGTACCTTCCAGGCTCAGGGTAAATGTGGAGGCCTTGGCAACTTTGTGCTACAACTCATTGCTGTGAGCCCAGCTCTGGATTCTGAACCCAGCAGGTAGCCTGGTGGTACAGAACTGACGGCCCTGGGCTGGGTCATCAGTCTGGTTCTAGGCCCTGCTCTGACATCAACCTGCTGTGTAGGCTAGAACAAGTTCTGTCCCTCCCTGGACCTCAGTTTTCCCAGGGTCAAGGGAGGTCAGCCCAGTGGTTGGTCAGGACATCCCAGTTCTTCCCTGGAGATGGTGATGACAATATTGGCTCTTGTCTGGGCACGTGGCACTCCCCGGGGATGGTCACGGGGTGGGCCTGGCTCTTGAGCCTGTTTAATACCCTGACCCCTGCCATCCCAGACGTCAGTTACTGTCTCTTCCCACACACTCCTAGCCGCCCTGACAAGTGCTCCTCAAAAGACCTCATAACATATGGCTCCATACACCCCAGGGCCTGCCCTGTCTCCCAAGGAGGCCGGACCCCCAAGGGATCGGGCTGGGGCCCTGGGTCTTTGGCTCTCTCTGTGGGGTGGAGCTGCTCCTGGGAAGGGACCTCAGGAGCTGGGCCCACAGACAGGGGCCGTGCAGTGGCTCCCAGAGCTGGGCTCTAATATTCACTGAGGCAGGAGCCCTGGACACACCTGGATCTCGGGACCTCAGTGTTCCCATCTGCAAAAGGGGCAGACACTGAGCTGGGAAAGCTTTAAGGGCACTTCCAGGCTTGTGTTCTCGCGTTCTTATTTTTTTCTCTCCCTCTCCCTCTCCCTCTCGCTCTC